>ALYI01004909.1:0-12631 GCA_001969225.1 Ceriporiopsis andreanae CBS 279.92 | reverse complement strand
TCTCCCGATCGGAGCGCCCCCCCCTTCTCCAAACCCCCCCCCCCCCCCCCCCCCCGCCGCGTTCGACCCGACCGCGGCTACCGTCGCGTCTCGGGTTGCAACTAGAGCCAGCGGTCAAAATTGTAATCAGTCAGCTATGTCAACCAAAAGTGTATCGAAGATAAACGCACGTTCGTGCACATCCCGCGTTTGCACTCGCGCCTCTCCAGCAAACACAAGTAACAAACATCAAGCCATTTCGTCAACCTCACCTGCAAGCGCGTGAAATGTTGGCCGGACTCACACCTGGTACGTACCATTCCACGCTGTGTTGAGTGCTTCTGCTAAGTGTCTATACAGTCGGTGTAACATTCGTCGCTGTCGTTCTGACGGCGATGGTCATCGGCCTACTCGCAGCCATACATTATTCCTGGATAGCTCCAGCCATCGCACGCCAAAGACTGCGAAGACAAATTCGCAGGGCAGAGCAACAACCGAGACCGCCAGCAGCGCCAGAATCGCCGTTCACAGATACCGAGAAGGGACGAGAGTCGCCAGACATTGAGGATGATCCGTGGGAGATTCCTGCGTCCATAAAGTCGTTCTCCGGGGAGAAGGAGGATGTTGAAGCACCACCATTGACACCACCTGCGCCAGTGCATCTCTTCCCAAAGAGATTCCGATTTTCCACCGCGACGCAGGATGGACGAGAGGCTGTTTGGTGGTTTGTGTAGAGGAAGAGATGGAGACGCACCAAACAACGTTATGAAAGGCGAGTGAAGCCGTTCGTCGCAGAGTTCTCAGCTTTGCTGACTATCGCGCCGTCGTGACGTAGCCCTGTGAGACTCAGTACATGACAAGTCAGAGATATCAAGTAATTTTCCCGAAAGTTGACGGTTTTGATCAGAATTCATTCTCCAATTACATACATGCATCCTTCCTCGCCTATCCAGACTTCGTGCACTTTGCGCGCTGGAACATCAATCCGAGAACCAGGCCCGAATGTCTCCTTCTTGTTAGGATCATCTTTAGGATACGTAACAGTGAACGTTCCTGACAGTATGAGGTGCGTAGTGAGGCCAGAGTGGCTATGTGGTTTGTAATACGCATTGCTGCGAACGTTTTTTCAGCACAACACACAGGGCAGTAGGAATTCGAACACGACACCTACGGACTGTCTGTCCAAGTAAAGACGTGAGGAAAACCCCAGCCTTTCACCTTTGTCTCCGCTTGAGCTCGTGCTTCTGAAGTCATGATGGATTTTAGAACGGATGTGGTCGCTTGTCAAGAGGCTGCGCGCTCCAACGCCACACGAGGCTACGAAACGCCTTTTTCGGCGCCAATCAAATCTGCTGCCTCTGTATGTCAAGCGACCTCGTACTACAGTCTCCCGTAGGCAGACGCAACGGAGAAAGTTTTGAGGGGAATAGGGACGTCACCCCAGTAGGTTTATACTAAGAATTTCACTGTTGGAGGATTTCAAGCATTTTTCTCGATTCCGAAACCTCGAGACAAATAAGTTACAAAGTTCCGTCTACAGCTGTGAGAGTCGCGATCTCTGAGGCATCATACTCCCTTGCATAAGTTTCCAAAATATATCCGTCGTCTTGCCTTCGGTGTACCATGTTCCGCATGGATAGAAACAATCTACTTCCAAGAAGGGAGGGCAGAGCGGCCGACCACCTATAACCGCAAAAAAGTCAGCATGCATTGGGTACGATATGGGGAACGATAAACATACGGGTTGAATATGTTTATATATTGCGGATATCGAGCCCAGACCACAGTGCTCATCATCAGCTGCACGAAGATTCTGCGCCCGGCATTTAGACACATAAGAACTAAGGCGAGTTTAGTCAAGCTTACACGAGGAAGTAAATCAGGCTAGAAAGATGTCAGTCACTGGCTCTCTAGTGGTATCAATGATATAACAGACCTCTGTCTTGCTATACGGGTTACTAGTGTGATGCGGTCCCCACCTCCCCATGCACGGTGAGCAACCAGTATAAACAAGACTGGCTCAAAAATCAAGCCAGGGACCCAGAGCAATGCAGAGAAGCTGAGCAAGCCCTGGTAAGCGCAGCCGGTAGGTGTCGAAGTCAAAGGAATTCCTGGACATATGATCAGTACAATTTGCCTTGCATGCACTGCTTAAAGTCGTACGTTCAAGTTGGCCCATTGTGATGCCGATCATGATAGCCATCGCAGAGACTTCCACGGCAGAAAGAGCGAGCAAGAATATGAGCATCTTGCGACTGCGATGGTAGAGAGCGTATATCTTCGCGGGAGATATGAGATTGAGGAACACGGCGGGAAAAGATGAACGAACCCGCAATTGCAGAATGACTGTGTGACCGAGTTAGAAGTCACCGTATACGGACGATAGCGTTACGTACTTTGGACGAGGATGGTTGCGATCATTGTGCTACGAAGCAACGTCAAGTTCGGCTTGCCGTGAAGGAACGCCTCGGATCGACTCGGACTCACACGACGGCATCACACATGAGATATATCACACACCTACAAACATGCTCGTCGTCAATGCACCAGAGGAGCTTCGGCAACAGTCACATACATCTAATTCTGCGTGAGACTCAGATCATGCGTAATGATGGGTTTACGTACTTTGGAGGCTACCACGCCGGTGGCAGTAATTGGGACTATGAGACGTGGGCGACGATAGTAGTAAGTACATTTTACTGCACTGGAAAAGTTTCAAAACTCACTTGTGTCCCACACATACCATGCAAAGGCGAACCACCTGTTCTGTACTGACGTCGTGGAATATCTTCTTTAGCTACCCATAGCGACTCACGATGGTATATAGGTAAAACGCTGGATGCCGTTTATCTTTGGTCCATATTAGGTTTATCTATGAGTAACATGTACGATAAGGACCTCGAGAACCTCAAAGGACGAGACACGTACCTCAAGGTCGAGACTGAGTACTAGAGGCGGGCTCAGTGGCAGTCGAAGGATGATTTGATGACAGCACGTACGGTGGTCGTAGAATAGTAGTCCGATGGCAGCAGCCCTGGACTGCTTACCGATGTCCACTGCAAAAATGTCACCACTCAGACATCGTGTCCGTACTCGTAAGCACAAAGACAACGACATACGTGCAGCGATGAACGAATTCGACAAGCCAGCTGTCATGACCAGATCTTTCAAAGAGAGCGTACGAAATCGACGCTAGCATGCACCCGGCGGGTTTTATCGCATGCACGAATACACGCCCTTGATCATCAGGTAGCAGTACTACTCCAACGGGGCGCGGGAGGGCGGCGCCACCGTGATGGTGCTAGCATATCGGACAATCAGATGAGTAGAATGGGATATCGCGCTGACGTACCAACGTCTGTCGGAAATCCCTGCTGTCGCAGTGCTGTGTCTCCGGGAAACTCAGCGATGTGGGATGCCCATGCAAGCGTCGGCAACTGTTCGTCGGCACCGCAAATTGTTGTGTCTAGCACATGGTCTTTGGCGAACCTACAGCAAAGCAGAAATGACAGCAGACCCAGACGCTGACGTATTAAGCATAGTAAGGCGTTGATGGTATTTCTGAGACACCGCCGTTGTACGCTGGTCCGTCATGAGGTGTATAGATCATGGCAACCAGGGCGTTCTAGGCAGTGCGCCCTGCGCTTCTGCACAGCTCTGAGCCCTGAAACGTAGGTTGGATCTCCCACAAGCCTCTGATTCGAAGATGTGTTTGGATGGGTGGATTGCCGATACTGAGATGCGCGTCGTGAGCGCCGTGTCCACAAGGTACAGCGGGAACGACTGAGAACGAACGCGACTGCCACGACCATGGTGAGACCGATCGAGATCGCATCTCGCGTTGTTATCCCACTTGCATCGCTTTGAAGGGTCATTACAAGACGGTTTTAGATTTTTACTTACCCGTTTCAACAATTTGTTACCGCGTACTTACCAGATGCTACGCGAACCGAAAGACGTTTTTAGCCCTTTAAGCGCTGTCGAGGCACTCGATGGTCGTCGAGGTTGTTTCGCGTCGACGACGACTCGGTCTTCTGTGTTTATAGTCTTTAGGCTCTCACACTCCTTGTTTAACTCACTGGCGGAGCGATAACAGGTTTTCACTCGTTACCGTTTCCCCTGGCGGAAAGCAACCCTCGTCTTTCCCGATCTAACACCACAACGCGGGTCGTTCTACGCTTCAGCCTCACACCAGAGCCACCTTCATCTCCCGGATGCGATGGACCTTTCTTTCGAGACGGAGGAAAACCCAATGCGCCCGTTATACGCAAATGAATTGACGGCCTCTGATGGGGAATCTCCCGAATCTGATTTCCTGGCCACCTCACCGTCATGCGTCGATCCTGCGCTTTCCTCAGCACCGTCCACTCCCCAGCCAAAGGAGCGTCTCGTAACGCACGCCGGACGGTCACCTGTATCCACATTAGCCGCATCCATAACCGAGGGAACGCCAGAATGGTACCTGAAGAAGCTGCAGGACAAGACGGTCAGCACGGAACAGTTGACCTCCCTGCAGAACATACTGCGGGGGAAAGATACAAAGTGAGTTCACAATGCCAGGACCCTGTCGGCTGATATTGACGTCTCATCTCCCGCAGCTGGGTCAATCATTTTGTTGAGCTTCGCGGCATGGCGGCCCTGGCGCACAGGCTATATCAATTTAGTCAGAAGAAGAGCACTCGGTGCGTCATCTCTGTACCAGTGTTGAGCGTGGCTCATGTTTTTTCAGGCGTAGAGAAGACATTAGCACGGAGCAGGATATCGTCAAGTGCATCACTTATATCTTAAATCAACGGGTACGTCTCCTTGGCACAAAAATGAGAGCTTTCACAACTGAGACCCTATTTCGTCAGTCCGCCACCGATGTTGCCCTTAACTATCATCCCGACATCGTCATTACCCATATCGCTTCCGCGTTAAATACCCCTCACCTTCCTTCGCGAAGATTAATTCTGGATATCCTTGTTTTCCTTGTTTATTGGAATGATGGACAGGCCTATAACCTGGTTGTATCTGCGTTAGAAGCTCTGAGCAACGCAAACGGCGAGGGAGAGGGCTGTTATACATACTGGTTTAAGTCGTTGCAAGCCACGCTTGCCGGGAGGGCGAAAACAAGCTCGCCGACTCCCGGGGCTTCACAACCTCAGCGCCGCAGTAGCGAGGCTGAGACTGCCCTAACGGAGTATCTGGTACGTGCATATCCAGTGCTGCGTTGTATCTGCGGGAATGAAAACCTGTTCCCTACAGATGTCTAACATTCTACTCATGAACGGCCTTATGGAAGCCATCGACGACCTCGAGATTCGGTTGCACCATCGATCCATGATGGAAACTTCCGGCCTACAAACTATCGCTCGCTTGGCTCGCGAGATAGGCATCGTAACTATCGACAAGCAACTTGACCTCTTTCACCAGACTCTAGAAGACGACCAAGAGAGCTTGGACGAACGCCTTAGTTCGGACCACTCTTGCAACCTTGTCAGCGTCGACGATGTCTTCTCCACACTCCGTGCCAAGACAGAGAATACCAAGGCAGCAGGCCACTTCCTGTCTCTTCTCCAACACCTCCTTCTTGTTCGTGACGACAAACCCGATTTCGCGCACCAATTTAAGCTTGTCGACAACGTGGTCGCCGACATAGTCATGGACGCGAAACTTGGCGGCGCGGAGAAGCGACTTGGTCTTTCTGTCGAGCGCATGGTCTCGCAGATGAACCAAGTAGAGCGTACTCAGCAGCTGGAGGAAGATCTGGTCAAGACGCGTTCGGCTGCGTTGGAGCTGAAGCTCGAGAAGGACGAGCTCGAGGATCGCCTCGCGCAGTCCACCGAGATGATCATGAACCTCCAGACCATCATCGCTCGCTTGGATGGTCAACTGCAAGACTCGGACCAACCCCCATTGGTGATCGACACCACTGAGACTGCGACTCCGAATGTCGCATACCAGGAGCGTCTCGCCCAGCTTGCAGTCAATGTGCAGGTTGAATCTCCTCGCGGACTCTTCAGGTCCCCACTCCCGGACGCCTTCTCGGAGCCGAGGGTGGAAAACGCCGCGGAGCCGCCAACCTCGCCTACGACGGGCGCACCTAAAGGCTTCTGGGGATTCACGTCTTGGCTCAGCGGCAAGGCTAACGCGGACGGACAGGCTTCGATAGCTGCGGATAGCGAGAAGGTCGCGCAGAACGTGAACCCGGTTGCGGCCTGACATTGGACAATTTTATTTATCGGCTGGGACTGTTTATACATACTCTGTTCACCCTATTCTGTAACTGTATACCCCTCCCTCCTGGAAATACCATTCATTTTGGATTTGTACTGCCGTTGTCAATGAGGAGGGAGTACTTGTCGAGTGGTTGTAGAGCGGTTAGTAGCGCCTAACATTGTTTCTGTTATCGGCGTTTGAAACGCGTCTTTTCTCCCGCGTACACCTCCAAGCCAGTGCTCGAACGTCGAGAGGCCGAACACACTCTTTCTCCTCTCCCCCCACAGCTCACCCTCGCCGGCCTGCAAATGCTTGGTTCTGACTCTCTCAATCTCGGGCTCTAGAGTTTTGTCTCCTTCTTTATCAACTCGGACTTCACCATCCTCAATCGTTCCTGTACACGTTCGCAACCCCGATACCCCGATACCCTCTCGCTCTCCTCAACTTGCTGCCTTTCATCTCATAGCACACAATGGACTCGTTCTTTGGAAAGAAGAAGAACAGACCCCGTAATTCATCCGTCACAGGCAACGACCTCAGCGAACGGTCCGTCCCGTACCACAAGCTGGGCCCACCGACACGCTCTCCTGTGACGGTGAATACAGTCTCGCAGGGTCTGCGCGGTAACCCTGCCGCCGTCATCTCTGCACCAATGACGAACCCGACCCTCACTGCCAACGGCACCGAACTGAACAAGTTTGCCGCAGCGAAACAGCGGGCAGACCGCGAACGTGCTTACCGCGATGCAAGTCCGTTTGGGCGTCCCGGATCCCCAAGCACCTCCATATCGACAGCAGACTCCTCGACGCTGTACCAGGACTCGGATGTGTCCGCGTCCAAAGCGTACGCACGTCGTGTGCGCCAGAGCGAGAGCGGGTCGTCCATGACCGACTTTGGTATGTCCTCGCCCACGTCACCTGGCAGTCGCCATAAGACGCTTGTCGCCGAGGGCTCTCCCGCCCCATCGCGTCCACCGTCTAGTGTGGTGAGCCCGTCGACACCGCGTAGTGACGAGAAACGGTCGTCGCGTTACACATCGCTAAGCTATGAGACCCACCACCCACACCTTTCGAGCATCTCGCAGCACTTGTATCGGCACGCGGCTACAGAGGAGTTTTCATTTCCAAGACCGGACGACGATGTGGAGATCGAAGCACTCTTTGAGAACACGAGACGTATGCGCGACCTGGGGGAGTTGCCCAACCTAACCATAGACCAGAAGTGGCATATCGTTTACAGCGATGAGCAGCTACGATGGCAGGAAGAGAGGCAGCGGGAGGAGCAGGTCAAGAAGCAGAACGAGACCGGGCAACCTGCAGCTATCGCGGAGGGAACACCGGAATGGTATATCAAGAAATTCCTGGACAGGACAATCTCGGCGAAACAGGCGAAAGGTTTGCAAGTATCACTGCGAGGAAAGGAAGTCAGGTGCGCCAGTCGATCTCTGTGACGGTCGCACAAGCTTGACAGAGCTCACGAACAGTTGGTTCAAGCATTTTATTGAGTTGCAGGGGACGTCTGTGCTGGCGCAGGCTCTCAACCATATAAGTCGCAAGGCAATGCAACGGTGCGACGATCAACAGTCTGCATGGTACAAATCTAACGGTTCAACGCGCAGACGAAAGGAGGACATTGATATTGAGTATGAAATCGCGAGATGCTTGAAGTATATCCTCAACTACCCAGTACGTGTACCCCCGCTTGTTCGTTCCACTTACTGTACTAAAAATGTTGATAGTTCGCGGCAGCCGATGCATTAGCCCATAAGATGATCGTGACGCAAATCGCGTCGGCGTTGAACACTCCACACCTTCCGACGCGGAAATCGCTCCTCGATATCTTAGTGTTCCTCGTGTACTGGCACGACGGCGAAGCGCACGATGCCGTGCTTCGTGCTCTCACGACACTGAGCGAGGACAATCATGAAGGCGGGAGTCCTTACAACTTCTGGTTCAAGTCCTTCGAGCAAGCGCTTATCGGGCGCGGACGCATGGGCACTGTTGTTGGTGCGAGCGAGGATGTCAAGCGCCACGGTGGAATCGACCCGTCCTTGAACGACTATACGGTAAGTCGTTTGGCTGCTGAATGTCTATGCAGAGACTGACACGTTCGTATAGACCTCAAACTTCCTGCTCATCAATGGTATCATCGAAGGCATGGAGGACCTCGATCTGCGAGTCCATCACAGGTCCCGCATGGAGACTGCGAATTTGCAGGAGATCATCAGGATATGCCGTTCATTTGGCGTCGGCGGCATTGACAAGCAGATCAACATCCTGCAGCAAATGCTTGACGACGATGAGAGGAGGTTGAAGGAACGAATGGACCAGGAAATTCTGCGCGACCTCGCAAATCCAGAGGACGTCTACACGGCTATATCGATGAAGACACAGGATTCTAAAGCGAGGGATTACTTCCTGTCAATGATGCAACACCTGCTGCTCATTCGGGAGGAAGGGCCTGCCCTTGTTCATTACTTCCAGCTCATCGACTCCATGGTCACTGACCTAGTGATGGACAAGAAGCTCGGTGGCGCTGAACAGAGACTAGGCCACTCCGTGGAGCGCATCATCGCACAGTTCAACGAAGCTGACAGGTATCAGAATGTCGAGGACGAGCTTGCGAAAGCCCACACGACCGTGCTCCAACTGCGCCTGGAGAAGGAGGCGTTGGAGGAAGAAATTTCTCAGGGCGGCGAGGGCCTCGTGGGTACGCTGAAGACGAAACTCGCGCAGTTGGAGGGCAAGCTGCAGGTATCTCGAGAAAACACCAATCGGATGCAGCAGCAGATGGCCGCGCAGAAGTCGGGTTACGAGGAGCAGATCGCCCAGTTAGAGGCTCAGATCATGGAACTGTTCAGGATGCTCAAGGAGGTCGGCAAGGGCGTGGACAACATCATCGAGACTTCTGGCGGCATGGACCGCAAGACACTCATCGACACGCTCGAGCGTCATCTACAACGCGACAAGACCATCAGCATCCTCGAAGGTCGCGATAAGAAGCCACGCAAGGAGAAGCTGAACGGCCAACCTACGATCGGCGAAGAGGGCTCCGAGGATGAGGAGCAGACGCCAACGAAAGGGGGTAGTATTCGAAGGCGCCCAGCGTCCAGCGCGAAGTCCCGAACGAAGTCTGGAAAAGGTGCTAGAGTATCTGAAGGTCCTAATGGCCGCACATCTCAATTCATGGATGCAGACGACGCTATTGAACAGGAACAGATTCAACAGCAGCTTGCACAGGGCGTCAACGTCGTAAGTAGAACGGTCTCTGCCGGATGTTTTTCGCTAATGCAGAATGCACCAGTACCCGCCGCGGGATGGCCCATCTTACAGCCCGAGAAGCATTCGTGGCTCTCCTCGACGCAAGGACTTTATTCCGTCCAATCTTGGCGAGTTCTCTACACCAACACTCACCGATGGGCTGCTTGCAGCACCCGTTGATGAGTTCGGTGACCAAAGTGATCAGAGCGGATCTGTCTTTGAAATGGACGATCAGGACGGTGATAGCGAGGCGGGACGATCACGTTCGACCCGCAGTGGCTCGTCTGCGCGAACAGATACAACTTCAGTAGCTTCAAAGAATTCTGCCGCAGGTGCTCGCTCAACATATGTACCAGGATCTCTCGCAGAAGAGCTCCGTAGGCAGCTTACTCTCAAAGGAAGGCCTCCGTCCGAACCGAGCCCTCAACAGTCGCCGACATTGCCAACGCTTCCAGAAGAGGGAGACTATGTCGATGGTGCCCCGCACCCGCCACCTGTCCCATCGAAGTCGGACTTCGACGACGACACAGACGGTGCAGCTCCGCCGCCGCCGCCACCACCTCCTCCTCCACCTCCGCCACCACCCGGGATGGGGTTGGGCTTTGGTGGCTTCGCAATGCCGCCGCCGCCTCCTCCACCCCCGCCACCACCTCCGGGGGCAAACAGTTTTCCTCCACCGCCACCGCCACCCCCGCCACCCCCTCCGCCTGGTGGCCACTACCCGATGTCTTCCTCTGGTGGGCCCTCCCCTCCTCCTCCTCCTCCGCCGCCACCACCGAAGAGCGGTTTCTCTACACCTTCATCCGGACCGAACTCTAACCGTGCCTCGACATTCTTGGGCACGAACCTTAACAACTTGTTCTTGGCGCGTAAAGACTTGCTGATCACGCCTGGAACCAAGATGAAGCAGCTGCAATGGGACAAACTGCCACAGCAGCAGGTTGCAAAGACCGTATTCAACGACGACGAGTCAGAAAAGGAGAATGAGTGGATCAAAAAGCTCCAGCTGGACGGCGTGTGGATGGAGATGGAGGAGGACTTCAAGGCCAAGCAGCTCGTGATTAACCTCATGGGTACATTTCATCTGTTGCTCTTGCCTTTCTTGACGCTGACAAAGATGTGAAAGCGAAACAAAAGCGCGCTGAGCTCAAGAGCGTGCTTGATCCTCAGACAAAGAAGCGTGTGGGTAGGTAGCTGTTATTGCCTTGCGTGGCAGCATCAACTCACGATTCACAGAAATTCTCATCCAAACGGTGAAGAAGCTAGAACCGGAGGAGATCGCCATGAAGATCAAGCATTTCGATCAAACAGTTTGTACTGAAGTGTTCCTGAGCGAGCTCAAGCCGGTGCTTCCAAATCCTGAACAGGTACATCGACCAATTGCGACGCTGAGTATGCTACTGAAACAACTATACGCAGGTCGGCAAACTCAATGTATATCGGAATGCGGAGCCAGAGGAGCTCGCTGGTCTACATCCTTCTGACCGTCTGATGGTTCAACTGATCAAGATTGAACGCCTCGGTCCACGTATCGAAGGAATGTTGTACAGACGCAAGTTTGACGAGACATGGACCCTTCTTGATGACGTATGTCTGTTTCGGCTCGTTATCTCGTGTGGTTCTGACTTCGGTACAGAGCGCAAGAAAGCTGACGGAGGCTGGTGAAGCTTTGTTAAACGCGAAGCATTTCAAGGAGTTATTGAGTGTAAGACTGTCCATCTATACATCATACGAAAGTCTCACCGCGCAATCGCTTCCCTAGTTGATTTTGCTCATTGGAAACTACATGAACGGTACTGGTATCAAGGGTGGCGCCTTCGGATTCCGCGTGAGCAGCATTAACAAGGTATGCAAATAACTCCCCGGCCGCCGAGAACCCCCGCTAATAGGGTCATATAGCTTGTCGACACCAAATCCTTACACAACACGACACTCCTCCACTTCCTCGAAAGGACGGTATCAAAGCACTTCTCCGATATGGAAGAGTTCCTCACGGAACTGAACGCTCCTGCAGAGGCGTACCGCGGTATGTGCAACTTCGCTGCGTACGCAGGCATGCTGCTTACGCCGTCGATATCTAGTCAGCTTGCTGGAAGTCCGCAAGAGCCTCACGGAGCTCCGTGAGGGCCTCAAACGCATCAGACAAGAACTCACAGACAACTTCTCCGATGCTGAACAAGCCGACCGATATGGGAAGCAAATGTGGACGTTCGTGGGCAGAGCGACTTCGCAGCTTGAGGATCTCGTAGACGATGTCAATCAAGCCGACTCGTTGTTCAACGAGGTCGTTAAGTATTACGGCGAGGACGAGCGGAACATGAGCTCGTCTGAGTTCTACGGTATCTTCAAGACGTTTGTGACTTCTTACAGGGTACGTATGATTTCCACGCTGCGTAGATGACTCACCGACGTACATTCCGTGCAGAAATGCAAGGCCGACAACCAGAGTATCCTAGACGAACGCCTTGCTATGGAGAAGCGCAAACACGCCGCCGAGGAACTGAAGGCCACCAGGATGAAGGCGAGAGAAGACGCTGCGGCCAACGAAGGCGAAGACACCTCGATCCTAGACAACTTGCTCGAGAAGCTACGCAACGGCGACAGTGTTGGACGGAAGCGGAGAGCGCGCCAGACAACAGAACGTCGTCCAGCTGCGCCACTGGATCTCACGCCGGAAAGCCTTCTAGCGTCGGGCACGGGCAACGACACAGCCGATCTTGCGCTCGACATGCTTGCGCGCCTGAAGTCTGATGGCTTCGACATGCCACCAACATCGCCCACATCCTCAACCACATCCTCTTCCGCGCCGAGACGAAGCCGCCGGAGGGCAGCGCCGTCTAAGCCCTTCAAGGACATCACCGAGGAGCTCGAGGGCTCTTCCTTGGAGGGCTCGACGCTCGTCGGGGAGACGTCTCTGAGCTCTGTGAGCGAGCTCGCGAACGAGTCCGCGGACGACTCAGAGGCAACGGAGATGGCTGGTGACCGGTCCAGCATCGCGGACGTGGAAGAAGAAGTCACTGAACCGGCATCACCGCCTGGCGCGGACAACCCGAGTTCATGATCATGAAGAGTGTTTGGTGTCTCTGTCAAGAGGTACGCGCGCCTAAATCCCCCGATATCATGTCGTTTTTTGCGGAGTTCGGCTTCGGACCCCCCCCCCCCCCCCCCGCCCCCCCCCCACCCTCCCCCCC
>ALYI01004867.1:0-10167 GCA_001969225.1 Ceriporiopsis andreanae CBS 279.92 | reverse complement strand
AAGCCACTCAAGTACGATGACAACAACAATCTTGACGACACAGATGTCCCGGAGGTCAAAGAGGACCTCCTGAGTAACATCCTCCTACAACAAATTGGTGAATTGTACAAAAATCGTTACACCGAGACAATCAACACTTTACGGCTACTTCTCGATGTCTAGAAGGTTGAACATCCCGAGTTATTTTGCATTTACACTCACATCACGCCGGCATGCTTCGATCGACTTCTGGCAGCCATACACGATGATCCTATCTTCCAGAACAAGTCCAACAACAACCAGACACCGGTAGACCAGCAGCTTGCCGTTGCACTGTATTGGCTTGGCCATTTTGGTAACGCTGCGAGCACCAAGAAGGTTGTCTTGCAGTTCGGCTTTGGATATGGCACAGTCGACCTCTTTACGAAGAGAGTCATGATCGCAGTCTGCAAGGATAGCTTTTGGCGGGCATGCATCCATCTGGCAAGTGAGGAGAGAAAAGAGCGAGCACGACAGTGGGTTGCGAACAAGTCATGATGTCCAGCATGGAGCGGCAGCTGGTGCATGGTTGATGGGACTCTGGTGCCTCTGTTTGCTTGGCCTGGATGGTTTGGCAACATCTTCTACGATCACAAATCCAACTACTCCCTCAATTTCCAGGTGAGCATGTAGACTGCATAGCCGTTGGCATTGCTGACGTTTGAGTGTGTTCGCTATAGATTGTGAACACACCAGATCTCATGATCATCGACTACGGTGTTGGTCTGCCAGGGAGTCAGCACGACACCACCGCATGGGCAGAGACACGCATTCCCAATGAGCATGCAACAATTTTTGCACCAGGAGAGTGGGTTTGGGGATATTCGGCATATCTGATCATAGGATGGTGCCAAGCACCATACAAACAGTGAGTCTCTTTGTATATTTGCACCCTATCAGCTTCTGAGATGGGCATTTGTAGGCCAGAAAAGGACCTACCTGAAAATGCGCTATTCAATCTGCACGTTGCCCAGGTCCAAGTGTGCTCCGAGCACTGCATGGGTTACCTCAAGGTCCGCTGGTCTTCGCTTCGCGGTCTTCGCCTTCGTATTGATGATCCCGAGAGCAATAAGATAGCTGCGCTTTGGGTTACAACTTGCATCACCCTTCATGCTTTTGTCATGGAGCATGAAGATAACGACAACTTCACGACTGACAGGTTCTATCAAGATGGTCTCAAAATCGTTGAAGAAGAGTGCATGTCACGAGAGGCAGCTCAGCAGGATGCTGAAGTTGCCACCCAGAATAGCAAGCAGGACCGTCAACACCACCACGACACGGAGCTACAGGAGGGTCGCGCGAAGCGAGAGGGTTTGAAGAGGGCTTTGTTCGACAGCCTTGGGCAGGGTGCTTAGCCTAATGTCATGCCGAGCACAGGAAGTATGATGGTCCAAAACTCTGTGTACAAATACAGCCACAAACGTAAGAGTACAAATAGTTACAAGTTTACAAACATACATAGGAGGCCAGTATCTAATTGGATTGCTTGTCAGCTCTGACTGGGACGAGCGTGCCTAGAGGAAACATGTCCCCCGCCGTCACGTAACCAGCCAAGTCGACAAAATGGTACTCCCTGCCCATAGCGGGAAACATGTTTGCATCAAAGCTCGCCACCACATTTGAGGATGTCGATGACCATGCGCTGATGCCAGTGATCATAATCTGCATCATGTCATGATCATGTTCGCGCTGCTGCTCGCACTCCTTCATATCCATCTCCTTCCCTTGGCCGTCGGCAACCTGAGCATCTCGCGTGCAAGAAGGTCCTTGCCGCGCTGAACCTCCCGTGCCTCCTGTGACTTCGTAGCCCTCTCCTGAAGTTTGTGGACATGGTCTAGATGTGACTTCTTCTTCACAGCCTTAGGCAGGACGAGCAGCTCTTTGGCCTCCTTGATCGCCACATCGTTAGCCTTCACCTTGCCCTTTGATTTGGGTTTAGCCTTGCCCTTGCTGTCGTCCTGTGCAGCGGTCGCAGACAGCACTTGACCAAGATCATTGTCGCTGGTGTCGAGCCCAGGGGAGCCGACGTGCGAGTTCTTTTCAGCATCGGAGTCAACATCCATGGCTAGTGGAAGGCCATTGATCACGTCACCATCTGCTGTGTCGGCCTTAGCAGGGTTTCCAGGTGTGTCGTGGTCGCCTGTCAGGGCCATCACGGTGTTGCTCGGGCCTGCAGCATCGATAGTGTCGAGCTTGTCATGCGACACAGCAAGCACGTCGGCCATGTTGGTAGAGTCAAGTATTCCTGTGGACAACGGGGTCACCACAGTCCTTGAGGTCGATTGGACGAGAGCAGACAGGTCCAACGCGGACACACTGTTCGCGACGGCGCTGCGATCAGCAACTGGGTGGCCTTTCATCAGGTACATGACACGCTTGTACCACGGAAACTTCTTCCGAATCTCATCTAGACACGACATTAGTTATGTATGCAGGCATGAGATCAATGGCATGCAGCGCACCCCAAACATTTGCAATATGTGACTGCGGGGTGATCTTGCTCTCCTTGTTGTCGCGAACAAGTCCCGCACCCATCTCGCCCAACTTCTTCTGCTTCTGAAAGAAGATAGCCTTCACCTGGTAATACATCATCAGTAGGCTGCAATCAGCATGCGCGGTAGAGCTCACTTTGCGACTCAGTTCTTCACCACGTCTCCCAGCATAATTTCATCAGTATCCGCCCAAGCGTTGGACGTATGGGCCTTCAAAACCTTGATTCCAATCTTGCGTGCCATTTGTATGAGTGTGTTTCTGCCACTGGACACTTGGGTGGAGCGCGATTTGAAGCCGAATGTGACTGCCCAAGCGGGCTTCTCTTCGATAGCGGTCAGAACCATGTCGGTAAGGGAATGGTTTACTTTCTTTGACCACCTATACCAAGCTTAGTTGAAGACACACGTAAAGACACGTATAGGACGTACACGACGACAGTCTTGTTCTTCCCCTTGTCATTGTGCTCATCCTCCTCCTCCTCCTCTTCGAGAGCCGCTTTCCTGGACTTCTTCTTCGTTGAAATTGCGGCCTTCTTCAGCTGATTCTTCATATCAAGCTTGCTCGGGGTTTTCTTTGGCCACAAGGCCTTCTTGGGAGATGTGGAGGATGAGCGAAGTCGACCGCGAGACATGGTTGAGGTTCAAGGTGAAAAGTGCTTGCCGCTTATGTGATGGCCATATTTGGGCCTCCCAGCTGACATAACGTGCCGATGTTCGGCAGGAGTTGGAACAGATCGCGCAGAACGACAGATCGCTGGAAACACCTCCAGAGCCGTTTCCAAAAAACCAGAATCGAAATGACCGTTCCAGAACGACATCAGAACGCTTGGAACAGCGTACTGTGAACTCCCCTACTGATTACTGCATGGGTGTGAGCATGGTTCAGCTATCTTCAGATCATCGAAGCTCGAGAGTGCACTCATGCACTTCTTGGGTGTGTCTGAATGTGGCATGTAATTTTTGGTCATGTTCCAAACCGCAACTGGTGCTTATCACAAACAGTGACAGTGCTCACTTTTGACATCTAATGTCTGCAGGCTGCTATGTTTTTTATACCTCCCGCTTTCAGTGGTTCCCAACATGCAGGCCAGTGCAAGATCAGTGACTGCAGTCGACATGGGTATGGGTGATATAGTATGCAAAAAATAAATTTGGCTGACTGGTAAATTGTTTGCAACATGCTGATGTACAGATTATCGCACATGTTCAGATATCAAGGCTTGATGACATTGAGGTTTTGCAACATGTACATGTTTGTGCGCAACATGTTGTTTGACAAGGACATGTCAGTCTGTATGTGCATGTTGGTTTGTGACGAGGTATTGCTTTAAGCGGAGAGGTCTGGGGGTTATGATTTCTGAGGTTTACCGAAGAATCATCTCTAATTCGGATCTTTGAAGGGCCTTTTGTCTGTCAACCGGTGAAAAAGCCCAAAGCGTGGAAAATTTGTGGTAAGTAATTTTGTTACTGAATCTTTGGGTTAGGGTTCACTTGTAAATATCCGTGTCACGCGTCTCGCAAAATTTGAAGGGGATTTTGTTATGGAGTAACAAGCACTTTTGTATTCACCGTAAGTAACTTTGACGTGTGGTAACACACAGATGTGTATTCGTGGTAAGCAACTTTGCACAATTTTTCCTGGCTTGATTTTTGCACTCCTTGCTCTAAAGTGGGCCACAAGTCAGGCAAACTCGCCGGCACTCGCAAGCGAAGCCGCGGGAATACCTGCAGGTATATCTACCCGCGGCTCCCGGTGATTTGTTTCCCATGGGTGCCTGTGGCTCTGAGTCTGCATTTTCTGCCCAACGGGTGTACTTGCAGGTACCCACTTAATTTCACTCATAACTACTCTGCACCAATGTATTACCTTCATTCCCGCTTCGACTTGAAGAGTTGTGGTCGCCATCGTAAATGTCAATACATGCAAACAATGAGTGCAGCTAAGCGCCCATCGTAACATGAAAAGAACATAACACGAGATCACCTCCCTGAGGCTCCTGATGCTACTGACAATGGCCCAAGCACTCATGATGTCGTATAGACCCTTTGTGTATTTATATGTGTAGACAATAATGCTACAAAGTATGCTAGTCAGAGTCTACATTTATTGTGTTGTCCTCCTCTTCCCCAGGCCCTTTCTGTGCTCGCTTTCGCTTGTCCTGGAAGACCTGGATGATCTTATCCTCCGGAATAAGGCCTGAGACATCGGCCCAGGAGCTCAGAACGGTAGCAGCGCGGATAGACTCATCGGACAGAGCATGGCGGCGCTTAGACACTGCGAGACCACCGCGAGAGAAGCCTCGTTCCATATCCACAGAAGTTGCTGCAGACATTGCAAATCAGCTACTGTGATAGTGCACGATGAGAACAATGGTAACATACCTGGAGCTGAAAGGAAATCAAGGCCCATTCGGGCGAGAGCAGAGTTACCACCAGCTAGCTGACTTGTCCAGTATTGCAGGGGATCCGTGCAGGACTTGATGACCGGTGCGTCGAGATATTCTTGGAGAGTGTCGATGGCGTTGTCTTGATCACATTCATCCAGCGCTGCAAAGTCGTTGTCTTGCGATTGAGTCTGAAGCGAATGAGCAACACGATAATGATCACATAGTACGATTGCTCACAGTGGGAGGACCGTCGGGTGCATCATCGGGCTTGTAGTGCTCAGTCCATAGCTCAGTGGTGATCTTGACGGCCATGGTGATCCACGAGTCTTCCCATTTTTGCTTGCAGAAGTACTCTGTCTTGTAGCATGGATGAAGCACTGTAGTAAGCAGTTAACTTAATATTCATCTGATAGAGGAAATACTCACTGATAGTGACGTGATACATGATGGAGTCATCTGTTTTCGAGTAATACTTGTTTAGCGTACGCAGGCCACGTGTGGCGGCGATGTGCACGACACAATGTAAGGAGAAGTCTGATATTGCGTTCTCGAGCTTGGTGGTTAAGAGATCGATGAGAGGGATCACCTTGTGAAGAAGCGGTGTGTTCGATTGCGACACACGCTTCGTCGCCTTAAGAAACACCTACCAATAGAAGTCAGTCAACGGTCCATCAGCTAGGTAGGTGTGCGGCTTACCGAGAGGATGGGCTCCAGCTGCTCAAGGATCTCCCACTCGTCGACGGAGGGTTTGTAGTTGCGAAGTCCAAGCTTGCCGCTCTTGTCGTACTTCGTCAAGCCCGTGAGGCGATCAAGGGCGGGATGGAGGGCGATAGCCCGCGTGATGCACTCGGACATTGAGTTCCAGCGAACATCGATAGCTCGCTTCATGAGCCGATGGACGATCTTCACGGCTGCGCAGCAAGTCTTGAAGTCTTCACAGATTGTCGGTGAATGAAACATCTTCTTAGAAAGTGTGAGGATCTGTAGACTCGCGTGTAAGTATCACCATGCAGAAATATGTTACACATTGAGGAGCTGACCTTTGTGACGGCACAGTGACCGAGCCGAGCCTCATCAGGAGTTAAGGCATCCGTGGCCTCCATCTCCTTGATGATGTTCTCGATGACTTCTGTGTCGGCAGCTTCGTGGCTGAGGTCAAGTTCAAACTGTTTGTCAGGGTCGTTTTCAGCTTTCTCGTCATCATTTTGCTCCTCGTTGTCAGCAGGTTCGTTGTCGTCAGCGAAGATGTCATTGCTGTCGACGTTAGAGTCAGCCTCGGCATCTTCAGCAGCCTGTGAAACCTTCCGCGGCTGCCTGAAAGGACCTATGATGGCCTACAGATCAACACCATTAGAAGTGAGATCAGACATCGACAGATGAAGGCGCACCTTGACAACTAAGTTGATAACATGAGCGAAGCATCGAACTTGGGTGCGCGCGCCATTGATGCCTCCGAGTGAGTCCAACTGCGTGATGAGGACATCATTGTTCGAAGTGTTGTCCGCTGTGATGGCAAGGATCTACGGAGCAGATAAGTATCCCATTGTGCGTCCGTTGTAGATAAGTACGTACCTTTTTAAGCCAACCAAGCCTTAATCGCCTCCCGCCAGAGACCAAAATGCTTGCGCTTCTCCTTTGACATGAGCGGACAAAGCTCAAACAGATGCTTGCAGACAGAACCAACAGCATAACAGACATCGCACCAGCGGTTGAGAGTTCGATGCTGGATAGTGAGGTTGGACAATCAAAGAAGTGACAACTCGGACGTGTTGTGGACGAGCGCGGCTGACTGGAGGTACTGATAATCACAATCTGCAATACACCATGAGCAACTACGGTCAACAACACACCAACATGTGAAAACAAATCGTGAGACTGCACAATATCGGCTGTCATGATGGAAGTCAACAAGCGAGTCATGCCAAACCTAAATCGTGAAACTGCAACATGGGCGCCTCAACACCACAAACCGACAGGGCAGACTTAGAGGTTCCCGACACACTGGAGCACAATACACACATGAGAGGGAAAACCAACGAATGTGAATAGAGGGTGATAAACAAAGCAAAAGCAGAAAGGCCAAGAGGCACGTACATATAAGAAGTGCAACACCAAGACACGAGCATCATCAGCACAGAAAGTCAAATCACAAACCACACACAGAGAAATGATCCCTAAGAAGGTGACTGTCAAGCAGAACATAGTACCGGCAAACCACCATATGCAATTACCGAGCAAGCCTCAGGGCGCCCATGGCTGCCGCGACTCTTCGCTTAATCGTCAGGCTCGGGCGTGGTCCCGCCGAGCTGGAGTGTGTGAGGGGAGCACTGTGAGGGGATAACTCCTCCTGCTTGATGGGGGCTTCCCCTTCGTCGTCTTCATCGGACGAGATGACGACCGAGGGCGACACCCGTTGCCGACGTCGATTACCTTCGCTCAGGCTCCTGGGCCGGTTGTTCACACCCGAGGGGAGATCCCCGTACATTTCGTCGAAACTGTCATCATTGGGGTCCGCAGGGGACCCTTCAGGGACGCCTGAGCGACCCAAGTCAACACTCGGTCGTGGTGGTTGGTCATGACCGTGGCCAGGTGGCCTCAAGCGAGACTGTGGGAAATGTGGCGCCCCTTCGGTGGCGCCGGGCGCCCGGGAGGCGCTATCCGTGCTCGCCGTCGCTGAGCTCATAGGAGTCAGGACTTCGTCTTGGGCTACCACTGCGGTAGTCGGCTGACCAGCCATAAGGGCACTGCTGCCTGGCCCCTGGCCTGCGGCTGCGTTTTGCGCTGCCGCGCGGGTTGTCGCCCATGTTGTGGGACGAGAGGCCGTAGTATCTTTGGCAGATTTACCGACCATTGATACTGTTGGTTTTTGAGGGGTGAATGTACGTAGTATGGTGTGTAAAGTACACAGAGTAGTAACTCGAAAATTTAGAACTTTTTACAAGTACTCAAAAAAGTGTAAGAACACTGTATCACGCCAAGAGAGTATGACTGCGTTGTATATCGAGTACTACTAAATAGCAATGATACAAAGGTTGTCTACCTAAAGGGGCAATGCCCCGTATTTATATGAAGTGGCCTAAGCCACACAACATAACTGTACAGTCCAACTGAATGCGGCCATGCATATGTATATCGAGGCCTGGGCGCATGAGCGCCAATACAGTGATGGCGGGCATGCCTAGTTAAGACACCCCACCGTTACAACGCTGCAGGACAAAGACTGGTGGGAGGACCAGGGTAATGTGGACGCCACAGGACAAAGACCGGCAGGAGGACCAGGGTAATGTGGACGCCACAGGACAAAGACCGGCAGGAGGACCAGGGTAATGCGGTCAAAATGATGTATACCAGTGGTCATTTTCCCACATCTGCTGAAAAACAACCTCTCGTATATGTCATAGATGGTAATTCTGGACGACAGACCAAGCAGACACTACGAAGAAGGCGATTGCGCGCATTAGATGAGTGAACACTCATCACTACGGGCTGTGGCGACACTCACGCCACCGTCAAAAACCCACAAGAATAGATGCAAAAGCCAGTAATCCTGCTCGAACAGGAAAGGGATGGCCCAAGCAGAGACCGTGAGTCTTTCACCCAGTAAGGACCACTCCCCACAAGACTGCACAAACAGCTGACAACTGGGATTCACTACGGGGAACACAGTAGACTGCAGAAACCCATCCACGGTCTTCTACTCCCCTCTGGCACCACTCGAAGCAATAGAATCATCTCACCAGCACCGTCCATGTTGCCTTACACTGTTCACCCCACCGAGAAAGCCCTCACGGGCCTTCGTCTCTACGATGGACCCCAGGTGCAGAACAAGAGCGACTCACTGCCGCTGTTGTATATCTGGGCAGACGACAAACTGCATCCTCACCAGTGTGCACGCAGCGATCACAACCAACCCCTGGCCAACGGCTGCACCTTTATCATCATGATTGATCCCAGTGAGCGCGGCAAGCAAGTCAAAATCACTCGCACAAATACCGAAGACCAGGTCGTACCGTATGGCAGGGATAAAGAAGTCGAAACACAATACGGTGCGCGTTGCGACAACGACACGATCGGCACCATCTAACTGCTGATGTGCCCTGATTCGCGCCGAGCCCTCTCGCCCGACTTTTTAGCATTTCTCTATCGTGCACCATCTCTCGCAATTGCGCTGCGTGCAGTTCGATCCTCGAGACTCATCGGCTCCTCGCACTTTTGCATTGTCGGACTTCGCACACCAGTGACTCCCGCGGCCTGGACGGTCCGCTATTGCAGCGGTTGCCTTGACGGCTAGCCTAGGGACTCGAAACACCCTCTCGCGACACTTACCCTCTCATCGCAAACGCACTGCCATCGTCCCGACTCTATTCCTATTACAGACAATGCTGTTCTCGCACCGTTGTTTGAGGTCGCGGAACTCGGACTTGTGACTCGTTTTAGGTAGATTGCACAGCACGTTCCTAAATGTATTTAATCTTGTCAGACTCAGTAGCTAAGGACAATAGACCTCTCCCCAATTCTCAAGACTTCATTGCAAGTGAATCTCTGCACCTGCGAAACTGCGAAACTTGCGAACTTTGTTGCCTCGATCTTAGTTCCTCCTCTCCAAAGCGAACGTGGGACTTGCACCCAGGAGATGTTCTGCCGATGAGTTAAAGAGGTCTTCGACAAGCCCGAAGCCATCAAGGATCAGTGACCCGAGTTAGCGATCTGCGATGTTTGCGACTGCGCTATTCACTGTGATTTCCTGTGACTGTGATAAACTGTGTTCTCCTGCAATTCTTACTGTGTTTCCTATCACTGCATCCCTATTCTCTCGCTGCGTTCCCTGCCACCCTCTGTGACTGTTCCCCTGTGTCACGAACCACACTACACTATACCCAACCGAACCCTAATATCTCGCGCATCCTATTCCACTTCTTCGATCACTCGTGACTTTCCAATAAAGGACCAATCATCGGTGTACGTCGGGACCTGGTACCCACTCGCACTACGTATATAAGTCCTAGCGAGCCCCGCACAACTCTCTCCTAAACTCTTCCCACACTCCTTCGACCCTCGCCACATCCCTAAATTGCAGAACCCCCGACTCGTCACTCTCGCAACTTCGCTCCTAAATTCCTTGTGCAATCCTCGCATTACGTCATGTCATGTCCTATCGTGTCGCGGATTCATAGCAGGCATTAGGGGGTTATAAGTGGGATTGTTTCTCACGCTTAGAGTCAGTTAGGTGCTCGTAGGCACATCACTGCACACATTTACAAGTTCCATAA
>ALYI01004797.1:0-22723 GCA_001969225.1 Ceriporiopsis andreanae CBS 279.92 | reverse complement strand
CAATTCTGAGCATTTGTCGAAGAGCAATGGCTCGCGGAAGATGTGCGCCAAGTTCAAGTGAAAAGACGCGCCCGCCAACTCTCATGCAAACGGCAATAATTATCGCGGAACAGTCGCCTCGGTGCCTGGTGATCACTCCATTTTCGAACATTGCATGGTAATCAACTACGGTCGTAGAAACGCATGATTCTAACATAAGCATAGAACTAAAGAGAGTGCAAACAAAGGCTAATTAGCTCGCTCGCGATTGTGGATAGCAACATCAGCAATGAATGTTCGTGGTATTGAGGATACTCCTCGGGCATATATGTGTGTGGTGTAGACCTAAAGTGAAGTCAATACGCAGGATACCTGCAACGAAATCGAGGCCACCTACCAGTTCATCATAGATTATACAGGGTACTTTCTTGTCGCAGAGTGCCGATCCTGGATGAATTTTCACAATCTATCGCGACGACAAGGTCAGTGCCTTACTCGTGAAAACATTGAACAGCACTAACTGATGGCCCCATGACTTGCTTGTACGACCCGTCCGGCTGCAGAAATGCTGCGTTTTGCACCAGGCCGCTCACCAGGCTCCTCATGATTGGCTGCTCCTTGTCTCCACAGCTGACATTCCAGTCAAGTTTTGCCTTATCACACACGTCTCGAAGCTGCGTGCGGATGTCCATCGCCTCCGCCAGGCAACGCGCGTTGATGTATTGCTTCTGACACCATGCCTTGCGGCCAGCCTTGTTCTCCGAGGCAGCGATTTCGTCATAGGAGCGAACAACGTTCAAGATGGTGAGATGATCTCCACTAGAGTGCCGGAACTTCCTCCTAGCTTCCAGCGCAGCGTCGCGTGCGTCCACCGAATCAACGAAGATCTTGGACGACGAGGAGAGGACCGATATAATGTCAATCACTTCAAGTATGCACCCGTATTCGGACGCAGCAAGTAGTGAGCGCGCGTATGTCGGCTCCAGCGGAAACAGTGCCATGTTTCTGCCGACCTTGGTCAGTGCTTTTTTATCATCGAGTGCGCCAAGGAGATATAGTGTAGCCAGCGCTGACTGGACTACAAAAGGAGGATCAATAAAGATAAGCACGAAACTTGCAAGGACGCATAACGCACTGCTCTCCGGCTCAGGCTTATCCATGAATTCCAAGCGTTCAAGATCTTGACCAAGGCACTTTAGTTGCAAGAGACTAGCTGTCAAGGTGCAGCGCCGGATTTCTGGCTCTGCAGACATGGGCATCGCGTTGAAAGAATCCTCTGTGTACAGACGGAAGCAGAAACCAGGCCCCTGCATCAGGTTCAGTATGAAATGAGAAGATGTAGAAGTCACTGAATTACCTCTCGGCCGGCGCGACCGGCGCGCTGCATCGCAGATGACTTCGTGATGTCTCTTGTTAACAGCGTATCGAAGCCTGCAACTAAAGTCAAGTTCGGCGGAGCTCGTGCACTGCGTAGGTGCGCACGAACCTGAGCCTGCTGTACGAGCAACGTAGCGCTTTTCTTTACACTTGCCGGTGTCAATTACATACTTCACCCCCGGTATTGTGATAGATGTCTCCGCAATGTTGGTGGCGAGTATGACCTTGCGGGTGCCCTTGGGTGTAGTCTGGAATATCTTCGACTGCTGCCCTGGAGGAAGCGCGGCGTACAGCGGACAGATGGTGACCTAGCACTTGTTGAGTCACTATTCCAGCAAACAAAATGACGTCAGCTTACCCCCATGGATTCCGGCGGCATGCGTTTCGCGTATAATTGTACTGATTTTTCTAAACTCTCGATATCCTCTTGACCTGTAACAAATGTAAGTAAATGGTTGTCAAACGCGTATGAATCTGTCATGCCTGGTAGAAATATCAGTACATCACCAGTGGGCTGATCCGTGTGGATCTGAAAGAAAGTCCGTAATGCAGCATCCACGTAGTCTACCTGGCTGACAGCGGAGTGGTACATCTGCACAGTGTGTTGTCGACCCTTGACATAGAGTATCTTCGCACTTGTATGGATAAGCTACCGGATATAAACAAAAACACGGTGTAATCACGTACTTGTCGTAAAATGCGCTGAACTTCTCTGCGTCCAGAGTAGCACTCATGATAACAACTTTCAACGGGTTGAGAGCAACTGCTTTTCCCTTGCCTTTACTGTCGGCAGGCTGATTGCGGCAGCGCAGAATGTTCTTGAGGTTGGCCATGAGGATATCTGTACGTAGGGTGCGCTCGTGGGCCTCATCGACCACTACCACGCTGTATCGGGAGAGGAGGGGATCCGACAGAAGCTCGCGGACAAGCATACCGTCAGTCACATATTTGATACGAGTGTCGCTGCTGGAGGATTCATCGAAACGAACGGAGTAGCCAACGAGCCCGCCGACCCGAGTATTCTTCTCCGCCGCTACACGAGCCGCGAGAGATGTAGCGGCAACCCTCCGTGGTTGTGTGACAGCTATCATGCCCTTTGAAGCGACGCCAGACTCGAGAAGGTACTGTGGGACCTCTAAGAACATATCAATAGGGAGCCTGTCAGTTATTTTCGGGGGTTCCTAGCTTGAGCCACATACGAGTTGTTTTGCCAGAACCTGTCTCTCCCACGAGTACCGTAACATCGTTAACCTGAATCTCCCGAACTAGTTCATCCCTCCCTATGGGTGGTAAAGTACGTCATTGACTTGTGACATTGTCAAGCGATAGGGAGTACGCACCTTGGGCTATAGGAAGTTGTTGACGCTGCTCTTGAATATTCAATTCATGAATAGTCTTGCTATGCATGACCTTTGCACGCTTTGGCAGATGGGGAGACTTCTGTGCACCCTTCGAGGGCAGCTTGCGGGTAGCTGGGCCGTTATCGTCGTCGGAGACGTCCATCCATAGTGCGGCGCGTTTTAAAGGTTTCTGGATCTGGGGCTTGGAGGAGTTATTGCGCGAGAACAGGCCGGCGATGCCGAACGAACTACTTTGTTTACGCCGACCCATGTAGGCGTATTAAATGTGGAGGGCGACAATGGCGAAGGGGGATAGATGATATCGACTGTGCGACCGGTGAGGATGGCATGAGTGTAGACTATCAGTCTTTCTTGCGACGGACACAAATTTTCGAAAACGGATCAGCGCACAGACGCCCGGATATAGCGCTCTCGCCATTTGCTGGACGAAGTCCGTCTTTGGTCCGACTCATTACAAGCAGTTTACACGACCTACGCTGCTGCAAATGCCCACGATCTCTTGACTCTCGCTCGATCTAACCTACATGACAAGGTGCTTCATCAGATATCGGTGGAATATTCGAACAGGGATCTTTACGTCTTAAGCTTCGACAGCTAACATTCCAGGCTTGTCTTATATCGCAAGCAACTACGGCGATGGCTTCTCCCCCTCTCTCCCCAAGCATACCCCATCGTACGCCTCGAGCTTGCCAGAGACCTTCCATGTCTGATGACCTTTCAGCGTCGCTGAGTAGACCGATGCAACCTACAGACGAACCTCCCGCTTTATACCACTCTCTACAGCAGAAGAACAGCTCGGTCTTGTGCCTCGCAGCCGACTCGAACCACATCTACAGCGGCAGCCAGGGCGATGATATTAATGTGAGTAGGAACATTCTATTTGAACTCTCAACTTCATCTGGCACGCCAGGTCTGGGACAAGTCCTCCTTTAAGCTGAAAACAACGCTTCGCGGACACACCGCAAGCGTGCTCGCGCTTGAGTATGCACCTGAGGAAAACTGGTTGTTTAGCGCGTCTGGTGCGAGACCTTGATGTCTTTTGGGTGTACTGTGCGTTGACAGACGTTCTGTTCAGGTGATAGCACCATCCGAGTAAGGGAGTCACTACGTTTCCCCACAACAATCCACTGATCGCGCCCTGTAGGTATGGTCAACGGAGAGCTTGCAACCGCTATTCCTCCTGAACCCACATTTAGAAACTGATTCTGGTGATATCTTCTGTCTGGCATGGAATCCAGTATCCAGTACCATCTACTTTGGTTGCCAGAACACGTCACTTCAATGGTTCTCTTTCGCCACACTCTCATCGAAGAAGCCAAAAGGGCCCATCAAGCTACAGCCGGCGGCTGCTGCGTCCCTTGAACAGATGCTCCTGGAGACTGGTGTGGGCAGCGGCACGTCGACGCCGCGGCGCGTGCACAAGTTCTTTGACTCGTATCCCCAATACGAACGTAAGCCCGCGGATCTGAATGCGCGTAATCCCACTTGCAGCACCTGCTCTACTCCTCCGACCCCTCCTCTGGGCATCATGACGCCTCAATCAGTCGACGATTCGTGCCTTGTTCCACATGATGTCCCGCCGCCTCTCCGCATCATGCAGGTTCCACCCTCCAACATGGAGTGGTCTGCACACTACGGATATGTCTACTGTATGGCTCTGGTACCCAATAACCATGAAGGCTCTGACGACCTCACGCTCGGTTTCGGGGACAACGCTCAACTTGTCACGGGCAGTGGCGATTCTACAGTAAAAGTATGGTCAATTACACCTTTGCAAGCCCTGAATGCTCAATTGTGCAACAGGTCTGGGCACTTTCAGGCGATTCTCCTGTCTTGCAGCACACATTCGATTGCGGGCAAGGTGCAGTGCTGTCTATCGTGGTTCGTGGCGATACGATCTATGCAGGCTGTCAAGATGGCTACGTCAAAATTTGGGATTTGGACACCAGAACCCTCGTTCGCAGCATCATTGTGGCAGAGGTTAGTATGCCTCTCGTAATGCCATGCTTGCGCTAACTGTCTTTGGCACCAGAACGTCGACATCCTGTCCTTGTCCATGCTTCACTCAGATCTCTACACATGCTCAGCAAACGGGGAGGTTCAAGTAAGCATCTTCTTTGTACGCGTTTTCGCGTGATCTGACGCGATCGTTTTCAGCGCTGGTCCGCGTCCTTCAACTTGACTGCATCGTGGCAAGCTCACGGCGGAATTGTCCTGTCTTCGACAATCACTCGATTACGAGACTCAGGTAGCCGCGAAGGAGGTCATGCCAGCGAGCGGTTTGTGCTCGTGACGGGCGCGAACGACGACCAGATCAAAGTGAGTTGCATGCGTTAGAGTTCAGCGCTATGGCTTATACTCCTTTGTAGGTGTGGGAAGTGAATACCCCGACGCCGCCGCCACATGTTGTACCTCCGGATGAAAAGCACCTCTGTTTTGACGATGATGCGGACCTCGCCCGCGGTATAACCACTCCTCTGTATGCCTCAGAAATAATGCTAAATGTTGGCGCAGACACCATGGTCTACGCCCTGTCCAAATTCGTCTCTATTCCAAGTGTCAGTAGCAGTACCATCCACACAGAAGATTGTCGGCAGGCAGCAATATGGTTGCGCAAATGCTTGCACCAGCTCGGTGCCGATGCAAGTCTCGTACGTACCATATCTTCAAACCCTCGTTCGCTGCTGACCGTCATCACCAGCTACCAACTGGAGAGAAGACGAACCCGTTGGTGCTCGCGACGTTCATGGGCAATCGCACAAAGGAGCGCAAACCCCGGGTCCTATTTTATGGTCATTACGACGTGGTCTCCGCCCCGAAATCGGGGTGGCAGTCAGACCCCTACTCTCTGTCCGCTCGTAACGGCTATCTGTATGGTCGCGGCGTAACAGACAATAAGGGTCCAATCATGGCTGTTGCCTGCGCAGCAGCGGAACTTCTTGGTCGGCGTGCTCTGGAACTCGATCTTGTTTTCCTCGTTGAGGGTGAGGAGGAAGCTGGCAGCGGTGGTTTCATGGAGACCGTCAGACAGCATAAGGTCAGTCGAGCACGCTAGAAGTCAGACTTGAATGTTGACACATATCGTCCATAGGATGCGATCGGGACAATTGATGCCATTCTGGTCAGGTACGTCGTAGTCGAACCTACGGTGTCGTGCATCGATAAATCATGTTCCCCAGCAACTCCGCGTGGATCGCTGAAGATACACCCTGTATAACTTATGGGCTTCGAGGAGTCGTGCACTGCAAGGTCCAGATATCAAATAAAGGTCCCGATCTGCACTCTGGTGTTGAAGGTGGCGCTATTGTTGAGCCAATGATGGACATGTCAGTATTCAGCTCATGTGCGATCTCGAACGTATACTGACACTCACCAGGGTCAAGCTTTTGGGAACTCTTACGGATGGTCAAAACCGCGTAATGCTACCTGAATTTTGTACGTGCGACTATCGAGTGTTTCTTCAGACTTTTCTGAATCCAGACAGACGACAGCGTACGGCCGCTGACCGAAGAGGAACGTTTGCTCTACAAAGTACTGTCTGGTGTAACACAAACTCCTGCGTCCATCCTGTCAGCGCGATGGCGCGAGCCCTCTCTAACGATCCACGACGTCAAGGTATCAGGTCCAACTAGTACGTCGTCGAATTGCGTATCTGTTGCCTACCGCTAACCCTACTGTATTGGTGCAGATGCAACCGTCATACCTTCGACTGTCACTGCTCGCGTCTCAATCCGTATCGTACCTGACCAAGACCTCGAAAACATCGCCAAATCTTTACAAAACCATCTTCGCGGTGAATTTGCGAAGATGGGGTCCCCGAATCGTATCGAGGTACGGTCTTGCTTCCGAACCTCGCGCTGTGCCTGGTGAACAATTCCGAATCTATATAGGTCACAATCTCGCGCACTGCGGACTGGTGGTTAGGGAATTTGGACGACTTCTGGTTCAAGTCTTTGGAGGATGCTGTGCGAGAGGAGTGGGGAGTTGAGCCACTGCGCATTCGTGAAGGCGGGGTACGTCCTTCATCCCCCGCTGCACAACTTGGTGCTAATCAGATTTTTGATCCAGTCTGTTCCCTCCATTCCTTACCTAGAAAAAGAATTTGCCTGTCACGCTCTCCATCTGCCTTTGGGTCAAAGCACGGTACATAATCCTGCCATCGTACCGCGATGTTTGTTCTAATCATTGCCCCCTAGGACCAAGCTCACTTGTCCAACGAGCGAATCTCTTTGTCGAATTTGCGACGCGGGAAGTCAGTCGTGGAGCGCTTCTTCGTCAACGTCGCAAAGAAAGGTAAAACTTAGCTTTCTATCCCTCGATACACGCGCCACGGACGCGCCATTGGACCCGCACTGTGATGTGTTGCGTATTTATTCCAGCTACAACTATAGTATAATGTGTATAACAATCCCCTGCACGAAATATGATGTGGACAATAAAATGAAGTAGATAGTACAATGAATGTGCTGCTTAGCGAATGGCGAGTACAGGAGCAGACAGGGTCCGACATCTAAGCAGGGTCCAAGACAAGATGGAATCGAGGGATCACAGCTCCCAGGCTGCACGGTGCGGCCAACGGACGGTTTCCCAGGTCCTTAATACCGCAGAGGCCTCATCATGGGCGATAGCGATGTCATCGTTGATACAGAGCAATGCGACATCGGGGGTCCGGTCCAGTCTGCGAATCATGGACCTTGCGTCCACGGGCCCAGTCAACATGGCAAAGTGTGAGGGTGTCTCTCCTGCGGAGTTGAGCTTGCTTAGCGGAAGTCGTAGCTGCGCGGTATTCGGACGCACCGATGACAAAACGATATCGCTGCAATAATCGCAATGTCCAATCCCTAACGCTGATGTCGCGAGACGATGCCATGACGTCTCTGAGGGCAAATTCCCCATCTTCCCATCGTTCCGTGAGAGGAAGGTGAGCCACTTGATCCTGCTGTGTGGTCTTACCTGCCAACGATGGCATGTTGCGCGCCGTTGATGGGAGGAAGGCTGACAGCCCAAGGCTGCCGCTAGCATTGAGCATAGCTAGCATTACTGAGAGAATATATAATAAGACCTGTAGTGGAATCGTAAAAAAGGAGAACTGACCGCAGTCGCCACACAACGGCTTCTGGAAGGCAATGTACTTGAAGGCATCACTAGCATGCGTGAACGAATTGCCAGATTTATCGGCAAAGCATTCCTTGAAAACGATAGTGCAGCCTGGCAGATCGCGCTCTGTGACTTCTGGACCAAACTTTGGCCACTTGTTGGGTGCCCTGTCGATGATGCCAGAATATGGGTAGCCATCTTGCGAGGCTATTCACCGTCAGTAAGATATGTAGTGATAGGGTAACTTCTGCTCACTGAAAGCGTATTTTGTCGGGTCTTCGTCTCGCGACCCGCTTGCGTGTAAGTTCGCTTCGACGCGCTCAGGCTCCAACGACTGCCTGTGCGCCGCGTGGATGAATAGGCCACTCGTTACTCCAGGCTTACCGCCCAGATCCTCCCATGCGGCCAACTCTTCCCGCTCGCCCCAGCTGTCGTCAAGCCCTCCGTGCTTTGCGACAGTCCATGACCACAGTAGTGCCTCACGCCAACGCTCGACCACGAAGTGCACCATGAGAAACATCATGCTGAAATCACTCTCACCGTGAAGAGTCTCGCGGAATGGGTGCGTCGCAGAGACCTCAACCTGAGTAAGCCAAATCGCAGATATCTCGTGAAGAATAGCGACGGACGCGCTTTTAGCTTCGTGTACCACGTATGGCCTTTGCCGAGCTCCAAAGCGGTTGCCTAGTGTGTAGTTAGTGAAATGTTTACGACGGCCGCAAGAAATAAATCTCTCACTCAGAAGAACGTTACTAGCAGCCAAACTGCGCCACTCGCCCTTTACCTTCTTGTCGTATTGTGTCGCGGAAACTAGCAAATCTGCCTGCATGCGAAAAACAAGACCATACTCTGTGATACCATTAGTAGTGTATTTGCAGTAATTATCAGAAATGCCCACGCGAGGTATAGAACGTCCTGTCTGTAAGTGTATTCAAGAAAAAGAAATCATCATTCTAAAACTTCTGTAAGGCTGATGATATCGCGGTTGCTGAGATAGGGCGTACCAGATAGATGCTAAGAATCTGTCAGTGGTCTGAGAGTAACAAACGTAGCTCTGAACTCACAAATTGTCGGAGGCCAAATTGTCGAGATGTCCAAATTGTGATTCGATTGCAAAGCTGAACATTCTTTAAGAATCATGTTGTACCATGTACGCCACGCCGAACCCGCACCTATTGAAGATGGTATCGTTGTATGGTTTGAAGATGTTTGCATGATGGTGAATTGACAAGTGTACGCGACCATCGGTCCACGTTTTGGTTGATTGTTTAACATCCAACCATTGTGGTACTTGACCTAATCTCCATGTCGTTTCCCGTTCAGTGGTGTTTTCGTCCAGAGGCGGTAAGCGGAAATCCGAAGTGACCAAGTGGAAGTTTCCTGCGTGCGGCCGGAAGTGCTGCAACACAGATCGCATCGAATGCCGCAGTTCGTCATGATCCCTGTGAAGAAGTTCTGTCTCAGATATCTTCTAAGCGGTTACTGATCACATGAATATCTGACCGGAACTGCCTAACTTGTTTCCACGATCTGTTTGGGCGGTACGGCGCATCAGCATCGAAGCTCGCCTCGACACGAGCTTTTGCATCCTGCAGCAGGATATCAGACCCGTTCACCCATGTCCACAGAACATCCAATCGTGGCGCGTCGGGGTTGTAACAAACCTCGCCTCGCGCTATATGGGCGTCGAGGCAGGACGCCGGCAGGGGCAACGTTGGCTTTAGAGCCGTCGATACGTGGCATGGCGAGGGATGGAAAGGTAGGTAGACTGTGTCCAATGACGGATCTATTAAATCCTCGGGTTCGGGCGAAGATACGTCGTCGCTGCTGAGATACGAAGCGTACTCGTATAGGGCGAATAGTGAGAGGGAAAGGACGAAGAGGAAGGAGCCCTGCATAGTTCTACGCCTCCACCGTGGTCTGCCCGGCGTCGGCGCCATTCCCAGTGGAACCCGTAAGAGGAGGAAGTAGTTTGCGTATCTCATGTGTAGGGCCAGGGTGTAGCATGAAGACGGAGGGAGGACGAGACGGAGATCAGAGGCCTGTTGTTGTCGTGTGCCGCGGTAATATAACGATGGGCGAGCGGCCGGCGGTACAGTAACTTTGATCTAGCGAAATGTATTTTGGAATACTGATGTCTGCGGAGTGGCAAAGTGCGAACATCCGCGTGCGCGTATCGCCACCTGTCACTGTGATCCTACGTCAAGCTGCGAGGATGCCGTATAGGAGGTGGTGAACTGACACTGACACTTGTTGTTGAGACGATAATTAGCGAGTGGCAGTAGTTAGTAAAGCTGTAGAGTAAGATTATTAGTCGGCGAATGTTTTCCTTTTCATGGTGAGGATTGAAGCGTTGGTCGTTGGCAGGCTCGACAAGATAAAAATAGGTGCCGGTATGGGCGCTAACCACTTGTTTTCAAAATAGACGTCGATCATCTCGAGATGCCCCTAGCAGATCCCGAACGCGTACAGCCTTTGCTCGCCATCCTCAAGACTCGTAGTAACCATAGACTCAAATCAAGGCTGAAAACCACATGTACATATGTATCTACTTGAAAGTATGCGACTTGTCTCCCGACTTGACTTGTGCGTGCGCCTTCGGGGGCGCTCGGAAATTACCATAGTCGATACGTGCTGCGCGCGGGGATCAGCATATGCCACGGCGCCGAGCTGCTGATATGCTCACCTTCTCTATGCTTCCGCTTCCGCTTCTTGTCCACGGTCTCTTCTTCATGGTCAGAACCGTCATCCAAGATGTTTGGCACTGTCGAGTAGTCAAACTCGTCAACATCTTCCTTGGGCTTCGTGGCCGCCCCTTCGCCCTTGACCCGTTTTCGTTTCTTCCGTTGTGCACCTACAACTACGATGGAATCCTTCACCGAGTCCTCAGTATTCTTGTGTTTCGTGTCTAGGCGTTGACTGGCAGGCACGAACGGTATCTCGACTTGCGCGCTCAAAGTGTCAGTCGCGCGTTGTTCGGGCTCCGGCTCGGGCTCGGGCTCCATGGAAGAAGAGGCGTCTGACTTCTCTATTTTCGGTGCAGATGGCGCGATGACGAGCGCGCCGTGGATACGAGACACAACCTCGAGGAATCGCTGTTTGCGAACATCAGCCTAGCGTGGGCGAGAGTCAGCAAAGTGGTCACACGACACGAATTGCGCAGGACTGACAGATTGTGTCGGCCGGAAGTCGAGGAAGAGTGCGCTTCGAGAAGCAACATACACACTCTTGTCCTTCTTTATCGGGACTGGCACAGATGCACCAAACAACGAAGAAGATGCGGCCTGCAAACTTTGGGTGCTGGCTGTGAAAGATGCCCAAGCGTGAGAGCCACGTCATGGACGGAGTCAAAACGACATACCGGTCGGCCAGAGGCGGTCTGGCGGCTTTTCCAATTCAGCGCAAGCGTCTTCTGTGGCAGGTTCGTCAACGTGCATCGCATCCGGTTTCGCGACCGGGACGGGTGAAGTAGCCTCTACGGATGGTATCACAGCCACTTCTTTCGCAGCCTCTCGGATTGTCTCCAAGAGGTCCTTTAACCGCCTTCTCAGGACAGGATTGACGTGCTGGAACATGGACAGCATCCCAGCCATGTCATTGGGCGGCTGCTCAGCAAGCATGAAAAGTGAGCGGTTCGGCAACAAGTATCTGTCGCAACAATCACGTTTAGCTTGTCTGCCTGTCAGAAAATACTTCTGAAACCCACCCGGTGCTTTCGTCTTCCTCCCTTGCAATCCGATCTCTCCATGCATGTATTTGCCGGTATATCCGTGCCTTCGGGTTAGTTTGCTCGCTCACTACCAGTGCGCCTTTATTCCACTTCCGCGCTAGCGTGTCCCACCCACCAGGGCCCGCGCCTTCCACGTCGTAAGCGTCGTGCTGGCATACACGGAGCGCAGTGTGTTCCGACCGCGAGAGCACCTCGCGCAAACACTCGGTTTTCGGATCGCCCTGTGGTGTGGCGCTGCGGCTCGTGTGGGCATCCTGTGGGCTCTGTGAACGCGAGTTTGCGCGCGACTGGGACAGGTCGAGCAGTGCATTGCGGAGATTGTCGTAGATGAACAATAAAAAGTGCGTGTCTGATCTGGCATACTCGAGCATCTCCTCCGGGAGGGGTCTGAAATACAGTTAGGCCACTGGTCTGCCTTGCATGAATATAGTGCAATGTACCGTATTCGCCAGTCAGCTAGTTGATACCGCTTGTCTGGTATGAAGTCGCAATACATCTCCATCAGAGTGGCCAAGCCATGTCTCGGAAAGTCTGCGCGGAATTAGTGAGTGCGCATGTAGGCAACATCAAAACATACCTAGTACTTTTGAAGCGTGGAAAGTATCGAACAGGTTCACGATGTACAAGTTGAAATCTTGTTGTAACCAGACGATATCACTTTCGGCACCGTGGAAGACCTTTACATTGTTTGTCAACAACTGACACGAATGAACCAAGCCTCAACACACCTTTACAATCTTCGGATCCGTAAACACCTCGTTCAGCTGCTCAAGCTCCTCCCGCAGCGCCAGTGTATCCACGATCCAGTCGCCGGCCCGGGTACTGATTTGCATCAAGCACACAAAGCCATAATACGATCGGTAGCTGTGATACTCCAGGTCGACGGCAATTTCCTGCGCGCTGCGCAGGCTCTCCAACAGTTCGCCCAAGTCTGCAGGCGTAGCAACCCATTTAAATGGCGTCTGCTCAAACGATTTGGGTGGAATGGGCTCCGCGTAACGGAACATGTGTGCAGGATATGAGATATGTCTGATTTCATGTTGGTATGGATGTCGACTGCGCAAACATATTGTGAGAAGGATACGCGACGAGACGCAAAGAGACGTACGAGGCGTTCATATCGGTGTCCTCATCCTCGTCGCGCAGGTCGTATCCCAAAGGCACTTGCGCATTGTATTTGTGGCGTAAGGCAGGTCGCCACATGGCTGAGCTGTTGTCTGGCCTGCGCGTGAACTTGAGCTGAGGCTTCGGAAGGTGCGACGCGTGTTGAATGACAGGATCCAAACGGCCGGCATTCTTGTTATTGGTCTTGTTGGTCTGAGTGCGGTATTGAAGCAAGAACATGACATTATGAGAGTGAGCACTCACCCTGGGTTTCACCGGCTGAGGTTTGACAACGATCGCAGGCGGCTTTGACAATCCGAGGAATTCGTCAAGGCAGATATCCTATAGCAGTCAACGTTAGCATTCTTTGATAGCTGCGTAAGTACTGTCACTCACCGCCCGTTCCATCAACTGGTCCATGGCATCCACGACTAACGACTTGAAGCCGTCGGTTACATCGTCGTCGTCCTGCAGGCGCTCCTTGCCTTTGCCGCGCGCGGCCGCAACGTTCCCTGTAGACACAAGACCAAGTAAACGGTTCGCAAGCGACAACACTCTGCTAGAGGATGCATCGACCTCCTTGGCAAGCCCGCGGTCGAGCGAGCGATAGAATGTTAGATCTGGCGGGAGGACGGCGGCGTTACGCGTCGCCTTGAGCGCAGCGGTCTGCAGTTGGGTGTTGTACGCTTCAAAGCTCTCCGCTGAGAGCAACGCTTGTTTTGATGACTGCGCCATGGTGGAGGTGGTCATGCGAGGCGACGACTGCTTGGGAGACTTGCGCTTGAAGGTTCGCTTCACAAAGCGTCTATTGAACATTTTCTTCCACGTGACGCACGTGTTCGCCACGCGGTCCCGCGTTCGCGTCGCGTTGGTGGCGCGTCGTGGCGTATGTACGAACCACACGGGCAAGACGATGCGAAAACATAACATTCGTCAGCAGAAGGTATACGGAGCGAAATATTTTGGTTGTTCATAAGTCACAACAAACTGAGGCTGCGTTGCACAGTGGTCGAATAAGAATCTGTCCAAACCTGAATGATTTTCTAACGTGAAGCGTGATGATCATCAACAGAAACCCCGGATCCATGTCAGAAACCGAGTTATGCTCCGCCATTAAAGAAACGAGAAATAGTTATGTGTTCTATGTAGAAACCATATCGGACTCATGGTACTGCCCTCCAGAGATGCTAGTTCGGATATAAATTGACAAAGGGCGCGCTTGCTTGGGCGATTCGATCGTTCTCGCTGCACAGGTAGTTCCCGAAAAATGGTCGGTGTTGTTTACGATGCTTGTAAGTTGCTGACCACATTCTAAGCCAATATCTGCATAAGTGTATGACGAGGTCCGAGACGACACGCCAGAGCGAGTGTCTGGCCGCCCGATGTCACACGTAACCAACGCCGAACAGATACAGAGCGCAATAAATACTTATCAGGCGCACCGATGGAGAGCCGAACGCGCACACAAGGTCATCAAGGTCCAACAGGTGATGTCGATTGAAAGGCTGCGTGCAAGCCAGCCCGAAACCACCGGGAATGCGAGTGCACGGAGCGGATGCGACCAGCCCTGTAAGGATGCCCGGCGTGCCCGTGCCCGTCGCATCGAACACGATGAGGGGTGGCTATAACTCCGCAGGTGATGGTACGTACATTGTATGTATACCGTCTAGGGAAATAGAATGTCCGCCACATCTTGAGCCCGCTGCGGACTACCGGCTACGGACGTCGAGGCATCGGTTCGACTGAAATAAAATGGGTCGAGCGCGAGGGGAAATCTCTGCGCACAGCGACGGAGGTCCAGACGTGGTGACCACGAGCCCGCAGTTTATAACATGAGGAGAAATGTGGCGCAGAATGAGAATACCGCGGAACAACTATTGAGCCAGTCGGGGAAGCTGAATGAGGTATAGTCTTCATTCTTCGCGAACATTTTTCGCTGTCGAAGGACACAACAACGACCAACTAGCCGTACGAAGATGTCAGACTTCATCTCGGTGCCAATACACGCACGTTTTTCAGCATTTTGTCGCCGTCGCCTGCCACTAGTTGATGGCTAATCCGCGTCGACAGAGTTACGGGTCATCAAGCGGGTGCTTATCGAGGCTGATATTGCGGGGTCCAAGTGGTGTCGCGAGATTCCCCGAGCCACTACAGTGTAAAGGGCACGATGATGCAGGGGCTATGTTGGGGCTTACCCAGGGAGGACCTTGCCTAACTTCAGGGCTCCCCAATAGCAGCGCGCACAGCCGTTTCTGCCGGCAGACGAAGATGATTGTCAGGTGCACGTCCAAACTAGTGAGCATGATTACGCACGGGATGAAGGATGTATATGCCAAGCTCTCGCGGCCGGTTTACCTGTGACCGGTATCCTGGCGGGACCGAGACACCAGAGGCTGAAGTAAGTACTTGAGAGATCCACGGCTGAAGACGCGGCGATGAATCCTCGCAGGCACAAGGTACAAGCGCACACCGAGATGACCGAGATGACCAACTTCTCGAAGACGATCCAGGCAATCCCGTGGACGCGTGCTTGCACGCGGACACGCAATTGTGTTGATAGAACACCGTTGAGACGCCCCATCCGCCCGCTGCGCGCGGTCGTAGGCCTCGCGTTGACTTCATAGCGCGTCGCGCGCAAGCAGGAATTAATAGCGGGACAAAGAGAACGCGACGCGCCATGCCTCGAACTGGTGCCCAACCGCATCGTTCGCGGGAGGTTATCTGCTGGCGAGTGAGTGTAAAGCGGCCGCGTTAAGCGTGACTATGTGGTCATTCATGCAGACCCTGAGATTGGTAGTACGAATGAGCGTGTAACTGAAAGGGCTAGAACGTACCCACCAATTTTAGAGAGACACCGGTGTGCCTGGGAGACCATGACCCCCTTCGCTGCGTATTATGTAGCGTACACGAGGGACGTCCGACGCGGTGTGGACGAGTGCGAGTCCGCGCGATGTGTTGAAAGAAGACAGCAGCTCATCGCGGCCAACAGGTCCCGGATCAATCGTTGGGCGTCCCCTGGGGCCTATCCGGGGATCTCGGGTGAAGACCGGGGCACGGTGGACTGCGATTGGCTCCCGCTGGTCTCTTGGATACCGAGAGACTGAAAATGGGACACATTGCGTTCGCACGGTCCTTGATCGGCAGGATGGATGCTGCATCGTTTGCGAGAATTGTTGGTGGCGACTGAGCTTGTGGACAGCGGAGGCGATCCAAGCCAGAAGGGAGGATTCACAGCATGCACCCACCCATCCTCCTATAGAGAACCCTATCCATCCCCCTCCTCCGTCTCTCTCGCGTTTGCTCTCTCGTACGTCGCTCATTCTACCGTTTCTCTCAGAGCAGACGAGGCTGGTCTTCGATACCCCATACAGAGCGTATTTCTTGGCCGACATACCCGTGCATTTTCCCATCTTGAACGTCTTGCCATGATCCTCTTAATGCCAGCCTCCGACGACACTCAGGACCGTCCTCTCCGCGCCATGATTTCGCGCAATCTACTCCCGCTCAGCCTACTGCTCCCATTCCTCCTCGCACTCTACATCGTCTCCCGCTTCATCCAACTCCTCGTTCGCCAGGCCCGCTCACCGCTCCGCTTCCTCCCCGGGCCGCCGTCCCCTTCGTTCTTCATCGGTAACCTGCGCGAGATGCACGATCAGGAAAACACAAACCTCGTAGCTCGCTGGGAGGCTGCGTATGGTTCTACCTTTGTCTACCGAGGCTTCGTCGGCGGCTGTCGCCTCATGACCACCGACCCGGTCGCCGTAGCGCACATCCTCGGCCGAGGATACGACTACCCAAAACCGGAATTTGTTCGCGACGCGCTCGCAGATATGGCCGCTGGTCACGAAGGCCTCCTCACTGTCGATGGTGAGGTCCACCGCCGTCAGGTGCGCTCCAATATATCCTGTGTCAACTGATTCTCATCATGATTATCTGTATCACGCAATTCCTGTGGCTCCATCCTCCCCCAGCGCAAAATCTTGGTGAGTTGCCTTTTTCGTACGCGCACCGTTCGGATGTTGTGGCCGGGCGCTCCGGTGGCGCTTCTAGCTAAGGAGCATCCCGAGCCACCCGTCCGTCGGTCCTTGTCGATTAGTGGTTAGATCATCACGTTGTGGCCACACAGCTCCGTGAAGACGGAGGCTCGAATCCTCCCTGGGACATCGTTTTACTTCTCTGTTCTCCCTACCGCTCTTTCCTCTTTCTCCTTCCGTGTTGTATGTCCCCCTGACATGTATCTGACGAACATCGACATTGCAGACACCAGCATTTTCTTCCGGCCACATCAAATCATTATCACCTATCTTTTGGAATAAAGCAATACAGGTATGTAACCCCTCCTGTGATACACGCCAGGCTGTATGCTAGTATCTGTATGTATTGCAGCCTAACCAAGCCTCTACCAGCTCCGTAATGCATGGTTCGACATCATCGCTGCCGAGTCCACGTCGTCCCTTTCACCACTCATCGATCCCCTGACTCCCGCATCCCCGGACGCAGCGACCACGAGTGTCCTCCCGAACCCATTCGCGAACTTCGTCTCGTCGAAGGCAGCACCATCGCCGGACGCGTCGTCGGGCCGGCCATCCGATGTGCGTGAACGAATGAGCCTTCACGCGCGGATGAGGCCGCGACGGACAGTGTTGCAGCAGAAAGAGGAGGCCGACAGTGATCTCGAGGGAAAGGTCGCAAAAGCGGACGTGCTGCCGTGGCTCGCGCGAGCCACCCTGGACGTTATTGGCGAAGCCGGTAAGTGACAGCTCGCCCTCAGTGTCGGACGCGTAGATATTGCGTGCCGCGTGCATAGACCAGATGTCCGGTTTACTTTCGCTGAGCGATAGTTTAACCACGCCACTGACGATGTCGGCCTTCCTTGGGCCGACCGCAGTGTCTGCCTGACATCCCTCTCTTCCGGAATATTTGACTGACTGTGCTTCTTCCAGGCTTTGGCTACCACTTTCACTCGCTCGGAGCGGCAGCGGCAGGTTACGCTTCGGAGAGCGAGCTCGCGACAGCGTTTGGCGCCATCTTCGACAGCGCGCGCAAGTTCCGTGTAATAACGATTCTTCAGGTGTGGTTTCCAATACTACGTATCTTCGTGAGTGGATTGTAGACGGTAGATTCGACGAACAAGGGCTCACGGGTCTCGTTACGCAGCGCAAGGATAATTCAACAATGCGAAGAGCGAAAGCCACGATGCGCCGCATCGGTTTAGACTTGATAAAGACTCGGTCGGAAGAAATTGCGAACACACCCGAAGATGAGAAGCGGATGGAAACGTCGACCGAGGGCAAGGACCTGCTCAGCGTCTTGAGTAAGACAAAGACGTTCCCAAGCGAGGTACTGCGCTCACCATTGACGTGTTGCAGTGCGCTCGAACCAGGCATCCGAACCTAACCAACGAATGTCGATCAATGAGATGTTGTGCCAGATAGCGACATTCTTAGCCGCAGGTGAGAGTGGAATTCTGGTTTCAGGATGTCGCTCAATATCGTATGACAGGCCACGAGACATCATCATCTGCGTTGACATGGATGCTATATGCGCTTGCGCGCGCACCACATATCCAGCAGAAGCTCCGCGAGTCCCTGCGATCGCTCCCGCTCCCCACCGGACCGCGCGAGATGCCAACGCCCGCCGACTTCCAGGCGGTGCTCGACCACCCATACCTCGACGCCTGCGTGCGCGAGTCGCTCCGGCTGCACACGCCCATCACGAGCACCATGCGCATCGCAAAGAAGGCCGACGTCGTGCCCGTCTCCACGCCATATCGCGACCGCGCAGGGCAGGTGCGGAATAGCATCGTGCTCAACGTAGGTGACATCGTCACAGTGCCCATCCAGGCGATACACAAGGCACGCACGGAGTGGGGAGAGGACGCGGAGGAGTTCCGGCCCGAGCGCTGGGTCGACGGCGGGCGTGGGCAGGGCGAGAAGGGGCAGGGCGAGGCGGCCGTCCGGCGAGCGATCCAGGGCTTGTGGGGTGGTATACTGACATTTGGCAACGGGAACATCGTGGACGGGAACCGGTCGTGCATCGGGTACCGCTTCGCCCTGAACGAGTAAGTCGTGACCTCGGTGCCTGCGCCCCTAAGCATCTGACCACCCGCGCAGGATCAAGATATTCCTGTACGTCCTCATTCGCGACATCGAGTTCACTATCGACCCCACGATAGAGATCGAGAAGAAAGTGAAGTACGTGTTTCGTTTACGTCTTGAGGTACATATCCATGTCTGACCATGCTCGCCCATTAGCGTCGTGACACGTCCATGTGTGAAGTCGGAGCCTCACCTGGGCAACCAGATGCCTTTGTACATACGACGAGTTGTGGTAGATCCAGCCACAGAATGAAATTCGTCGTTGCCCATGGAGGGTTGCCTTGTCTCGCATAGGTGCAGCCGAACTTGGATATGAGCTGGTGATATATTGTGATGGATGTGGCAGAAACAAAGACCGTTGTGTAGGGTCCCAGGTACGTTTCAGCTCGCGATGTCGACGATCATGAACTGGCTTTGAGACTCTTCGATGTGGGTCTACGCTCATCGTCGTCGTACACGGTGGGTGGCTGGCTCGGCTGGCCCCTTGCGAGGAAGAACGCTGATTGTTCACTTAGCCCACCGGACATAGGCAAAGCAAACGACCAGCGTGCCTATTCGCGAGGCCGCTCTATCCACGGTATCGGACCATCCCACCGTTAGTGAATATCACGATAGGACATACGTTTGAGGCATTGTTGTATTTGCAGCTGGTCCCCCTGGACGGCGACAGCATGAATGGAAGGAAACTCTCCTTGTCTTGTGGCCAGCCCTGGATGCGCCGCGCGCAAACCTTGCAGCCCCGCGATGAAATCACAGAACCCACGGCCTGCGCAATCGTCCGACCTCGGCGGACGGCGCAGGGCGTAGGTCCTACACGGTCGAGGGAGAGCGCAGTAGCCCGCCAGTGCATCGCATGGTGGTACGGCGAGCTGGGAAGTATGGTACGCGACTTTCCGAGGCCTGTGGGACCGCGCGCACTTTCGCGGCGGTCAACAGCGCGCGTGCCCCTTGTGCGCGATACCATCGTGCTCGTGGGACCCTCGGCGGTGTGTCGCGGTCACAGCGGACTGCGTAGCGGTCACCTGAATCGTGTCTTCCCGTTCCCATCTGCACGAAAGATCTCTCGCATTCCCTGCCGCCGAGCATGATGTGACCGGATTCTGCTGCCACTTCATGATAGATACTGCCAGATCGTGCACTTCGTAGGATGCCGGTGCGTTTCCACTTGCTTTGCGCACGACACCTGGTCTATGCTCTTAATTAACGGAAGACGGGTGGAGAGCTGCGAACTTAGATTGGAATGCGACCTATGCGCCCGGTGCTGGTTGTCCGCGTAAACCGCGGCTGCGGATATCCGTGCGATGCACGGGGCAGGAAGAATACACGCCACTTGATGTGCGTGACCTTCGCAGACCCTCGTATCATTCGCGAGATGCAACGCTGCAGTTCGTTGATTTCGGAGCACCAGGGTGCGGAAAGGTTCTACATCGCCCAAACAATTGACGCTTGATGTGAGTCGCAATCTCGGTACATTGTCAATTGCAAAGGGCGTACCGTCATGATATCCTGTAGAATGCACGAGTGTTGAGTTGCTCCATGTGGTTCCACTGCGCGAGGTTCGGTATTTGGGGGACCATGCGATCGTGGCCCGTGTGGTGCGGTATCTATCGTGGCCAGGCCACACGTAACGCGACCAACGGGTGGAACGAGCAATTACATACAAGTCTTCTACGCCACAATCTGGCATCACCGCATGCGCACCGCAGGCTGAGCCAGAATCGAGCCACTGCGTCCGGTGTATAACGCCTCCTTCCCATATATGGGCAAATCACAGGTTCTCCCGCGAGCCGTATCTTTTCTCGAATGCAGTTGGGAAGGCTTTAATTGCGTTTATTGCGCGTCGTAATTGGCTCGCCGCGGTCATGAGAACTGAGTATCACAACGGCGGACACGCACCATTTGGCCCGAACCGAGAAACACATTGCTGGGGTCCGTTGCGCATATATGCTGCTCTCAAGACACTGTAGTGGAAATAACTTATGGGCCCCCGCAGCCACCCCAGATGCCTGACATGGATCTGCAGCGGCCTGTCAGCCCAGCCTAACCTTTGAGTGACATCATGCGATAATTCCAGCTTACCGGCGGGCTCGGTACAACGATGCAGACGCAGTCTGCGTGGACCAATGGCGCGGCAGGAAAATCTACGGTCCGCGACCCTGTGGCGCGGCGATTTCCTGGGGGCTTGGTTGAGTGCAATACGAGAAGACGAACGCGGTGACCCACGGGACGACGCACCCATTCACTGCGAACCCAAGCGCATCAGACGCGTGGTGTTCGTCTGGATGGTCAGAGTTGCCCTTGGCGGAGGGTGTGGCACGCACCCCAGGCTCGTCACGAGAGGTACTGTCCAGGACCGGAAGGGCGACCGAGTGATGTTTACGTGCAAAGTTAGACCCGAGCATCATGGCCCCGAGCCGGAAGTTGGAAAGTTGGAAAGGGGGGGCTTGGGCGGTGCTGCGTCCCTGGACCAGCGCAGCGTGAGCCCATCAGCATCTTGCGCCGCCAATACCGGCGGGCAAGCCCCCATCAGCTCGCAAATGCCATGGGCTATGGCCCAGCGACGCACGCGTCGAAAGCGGTGCTATCGTATGTCGGGACCGTGATTTCGTCACTCTGCGCATTTGCTTTTCCGACCCTTCTATTCGAAACATATCGTCAGAATCTGTTCCAGAGGGCCAGGCACGCACCATTTGTCGACGGACGCCCGGGGGTGGTACGCACGAGGGGGCGACGCATTTTTTCCCGAGCGGGACCATACCGGCGTCCAGAGTGCAGCCTAGGACAACGAGGGTTAGCCAAAGTTAGCCAAAGTTAGATCTTCATCATATCACCGCAAGCGGAGAAACCGAGATGCGACGCGGAGGATCCTGGGGCTCAGCTGCCCGACCATTCGTATGGATGATGCTGGTATATCGGGTAGCCGGGTCTAGAGCAATTAGGCCGTATTACACTAAGGTACACAATTTACAGATAAATGAACACACCAGAGAGCGCGGTAGGTAAAGTTCGGGGTGGGAAGCAAGGGCTACACGAAGCTGAGCACGGGCAGTAGCGAGCGGTGCGGGAGAGGCCGAGACAAGCGAGCGAATGTGGAAGGAACGTGAGAGCCAAGAAGGTGGCAGCCCAAGCGGGCTGGATAGAGTACAGTCGAAGCAAGCTAATAGGTATACTTTTCTTACGCTACTGTCCATGTGAATGCACCGGAAAACGCACGAGTAGACATCGATCCAAGAGGGCCCGACCCACGGCCCAGCACCAGAGCCGATCGCGATCACCGACTCAGGGGGTGGCGGGCGGTGATGCGCCAAGCGTTGAGACTCAGCGAGCTCAGTGCGGGGTATTGTAGCCCGACCCCGGCTGTGGTGACACCGAGTGCGCGTGGGTGTCGGGGAACGTATATCGCGTTTGCGACGTGTGGCTGTCGGGTGTCATGCCGCGCCCGTTATAGCTGCTGCTCGACTGCGAGTACATCGGCGTTTGCGAGTGCGTGCCGAGGAACGGGTTCGGCGTCGACATGGACGCGGGCGCGCTCAGCGGCACCCCGAGGTACGAACTCGAGTTGCCGCTGACATGCGACGAGGGGTGCAGCGCGCCGCCGGAGCCATAGCTCATGCGTCCGTGACCGTAGTCCATGTACGGATGGTGGCCGTGGCTGGCTGCCGCCGACAGGCTGCCGGCAGTGGCGTGGCTACTGCTCATGCTGCGTGTCATGCCGACCATCTGACGCGTCGACATGCTGTCGGGGAGGTTCTGGAGGGACATGGGGTAGTAGAGCGACATGGGCTCGCCCCCCGCGACAGAGGCGCGACGTGCGTCGAGCACCTGTCGTCCTGCAGGCGTGTTGTAGGGGTTGTTGGTGGTGGGCCCCTGGGCGGCGCGATGAGCGGGCGCGAGGATGCGACGGCGAGCCTGCGGCGGGCAAAGAAGCCGAGGCAGGGAATGAAAGAAGGAGGGAAACTCCGATCGAAACTTACGTT
>ALYI01004739.1:0-10620 GCA_001969225.1 Ceriporiopsis andreanae CBS 279.92 | reverse complement strand
CAGCCGTTGGAATTCCTCGTTTGACGAGTCCAAAGAAGAAGTCCCCGACGATATGATCGACGTGCTCCGGTCAATAGCTCCTGGTCGCTTGGATGCCTACGGATACCGATTCTGGCGTGTTAGACGGCTGGAGGATGGCGAGGCTTTAGCGAGGATTACGAACATGATGAAGCCGCGAGAGAACTGACTCCTGCGTTGACGGTTGGCCGAACTTCAGGTTCGATAAGTATACTCGGGAATCCTGACCTCTTGCTGGTCCTGTGATGTCTTCATGGTGCCCGTCTTTAGCGATGGGCGGTGTGCAATTACAACACCCACATCTTGTTGTATCATCACATGTTGTGCGACGTGATTTGCACGACGTTTGCGTGGCTAGCGGACGAACACTAAAGTCTCGATTTTGAGGATACGCGTATTTGTTCGTATTTGGTTTACGTATCAATGCATGGAAGCGCGCAACTTGGCCGACGCGACTTTAGTGCCGATCCGCCTCTTCCTCCTCCTTTTCGCAGTCGTCTGTTACGGTACTGTCTCAGGCCTTGTGTATCCTTGTCTTTCATGCGCAAGGACGTGTATTTTTGGCGGTGCGATTATCTCCTGTGCACGACAATACCCGATGTGCAACCTAGCGAGATATTCCGTGAGTTACTGATATGTTATTCCAACGCAACACGATTAATTGATTTGTACCGCGTCATCTTTTATTCTCGCGATTGCCAGGAGAAGGATTGGGACGACCATCGCATTTGGTGTAGCACGCACAGAGCAAATAATGACGGACCCGAGGATGATCGATGATTGGCGAGAGCTCCACCATTGTCTTCCTCGCTGGTGCGCTCTATACACACAGGTTTTTATTGGCATCCTCTCCATCGTGCTCACGGACTCCCTGGAGAAGACGGCTATACATCTGTTCCTCGCCGTCTATCCGCAAAATCCCCTCGAAAAATGCATGCGAGCTGAGCGCGTCACCAAGATGAGCCTCGTAGATTGTGAGGGAAACGTCAGAGCGCGGTTCGCACAGGCACGCCGGAAGAGGGCTCAACACCAGCTCAGATCAGTGCGTCCAGCGGCGTTATCGGACGTTGGTCTCGTCGTGCTTTCCATCAGGCACGATGGCACTAGCGACTACGAGACGGTATACCCTCTCTTCCTCGAGGTGCGGCGGATTCAAAGACTCATCCCCCGCTTCGCGGGTGTTGGGAAGTGTATCTAGCAATTCAGTTTCACGTGGGCCCTATATGAACGCCAAGGAGCAAAGCGAGTGGCTCCGGCAGGCGGTGTACTTTCGGTCCTCCAACCCCACTGCATTGGTGGACAATTGGGATTGGGATTGGTATCCGAAGCCATTGGACGATGACACAAGTATGTATCGGCGTGAGTTTATGATGTATACTAACTTACAGTTCGGTTCACAGTTAGGAAGTTATCATCAGCAGTGCCCACTTACTCGCTACACGACATCTTTCACGGTAAAGTCTCCCCGTGGCGCCATGTCAGCAGGCAGGGCACCATACAACAAGCGGCCGTTGTCGACAAGTTAAAATTCATGATAGAGACAATCGAGACCGGAACCGAGGAGGAGCAGAATGCCATTGGCGTGTCTTCGCTCACAACAACCAACTCTATGAGGCCAGACAAGATGGCGCTAGATTGCCTCTATTGGGAGATTGTCGAATGTCTCTTTGTGAATTTTGCCCCTCCTTGGTCCTTCGTATTATTGCACGGCAATACTAACCCAATGGTCGCCTCCAGGCTTCGAAACCGATTCGTATTGTGGAAGCAGAACCGTACATCCGCAAATATTTCAAGCTTGGAATCAGGCACCGGGCCACGCAAGTCGAAAAGACCAATCCTCTAGCCTTCCTCGCCGGAGCGCTGTCATGCATCCCGGGAAGCACGAGGAGGCCCTCCGTATATTCTCAACATCTGCAGTAGAGCAAGTTGCTAAAGGGAAGAGAACCGATAACGCATTCCTTTGGACCGAAGCCAGTATCTCTCGGATGCTTCTCAGATTGGGAAGAGTCGAGGAGGCGCAAGAAAGGGAAGAAAAAACGGCGTAGGTGGCGTACTGCCCGAAAAATTTATCGTGAACTCACTCTTCATCAGCGCTATTGTCATGTCTCGCACATACCGACCAACCGAACTGCGCGCGTTATTCCACGATATAGCGAATCCAGGGGTAAGGACTACGTCTTGGAGCATCCGAAGGTCGTGGAGTGGTACCGCCATACTACCGAAATTCCGGGGAGTACCCACCAACACGAGTACTTGCTACGCAACGAGGACGACACGGACGTCGTCTTGACCCATGAAGGAGGTCCTCTCAAGTGATCACGAGTTTTTTTGTTCTTGAGAAAATGACTCTTGCACCCATGAACTCGGCTAGGATGAAAGTCAGCCGGTCCTCGTGTATAGCGTTCTTCGTAGAAATACAGGTTGATGAAGTCAACTGCTGAGCTCCTTACCTGTCAGGGGTTCGAGGTTGAGACGATCTTCATAAGAGCTCCCACGCTCAAATTGGGTCGGCAAGATTGTCGACGTAGGATAGCGGGGCACCAAATATTAGCATTAGAGTAAGGCAAATCGAGACGAGATATACAAGTCTCATAGCCGCCCAAATTGCGCAAGAAACAATGAAACGCCTAGCTCCGTCTTTGTCGCAAACCGCCTCGTCATTAGCGGGCCCGCCCTCCTCTTGCCGCCCTCCTCGCGCGTTGCACGACCGGCACTGGCAGAGGCGGCGGGAGCGCCGGTGCGACCGGTGGCGCATGTTGTGGCTCGAAGTTGATGTTCACCTGGATCCCGTCGCGGCCGCCAGGCACGCGCTCAGGAAAGATGAACTGTTGTTGACCCACTATGGGTGCAATCCCAATCTGTACGCCGTGCTGCGGCTGCTGCTGCACAATCTGAGCGCCGCCACCGGGGTTGAGCGCGCGCTGCATCTGATTTGCTACCTGATTCGCCAACTGCACCTGCTGCTGCATCTGGTCGAACTGGAGGCGCCGGATGTGCTGGATTTCCTGGAGCTGCTGCCGATATTGCATGGCAGCGTGCAGGTGGACGGGCACAGGCGCTGGCGGCGGCGGCGGCGGGACATGGTGGTGGACCACGACATGCGGCACACCGCGGCGGTGAACGTGGACGTGCGGGCGCGGAGGTGGAGCGGCCTGGTTGGACGGCCCAGCTGCAGGTGCGTCAGGCAGTTCTACATGGAGATCGTCCTCGTCTGCATCGGGATGCTCCCGCTTGTACTCCTCGATCGCTTGTTTCGCCGCTGCCGCGACCTACCGAGAGACACACGGTACATCAGAGTATGTCCGAAGAGGTAGCTGCAGAGACGTACCTCGTCTGCGTGTCTCTGTTCCACCGAGTCCCAAAGTTGGCACTTCGACGCGTCAGCAGGGTTCGTGTAAGGCGGCTGCTAGATGAAGAGAACATCTAAGCTGAAATGTTGGGTCAGATATCGGCAAGACTCACTTGGTTGAAATGCTCGTAACCGGAGATGATCTGGCGACACACGTAACAAGACATTGTCCGACAGTTGGGACAGGTCATTTTGTTGCACTGTGGGGACGGTCAGAATGGATCAAGATAGCGAATAAGAAGCAACATACTCCTGTCTCCTTCACAAATCCTGGGAACAGTCAGTATGTTTTCACCCGTCTCCTATAGAAATCTCACCTTTCCCACACTTCGGACAATTTCTCATGAGTGCTCGTGCTAAAATAGATTATCAGGAGCAACAAGACATGCAACAAGGACAACACCCACTCATGGCTTCTTCCACAGCATGCTTGCCGTCTAGCTTCTTGTCCTCCTCGACTTCTGCAAACCACAGTCAGTATCGTCTTTGAATCAGGACATCAACCCTAACAGGCACCCACCCTGACAGCTCTTTGGTAGATGATCCTGTGAACGATCGAACATCAGCATCTCAGGTCGCCCTATCAGCTACAAGAGTTCTTACCAACTTCTTGCACGCCCTGCACGTCACCGCGCCGCATTCCGTGTTCTCGCACCGAAACAACTTCTCCTCATCGTTCTCGATAACGACCTTGTACTCGCAGAACGGACACTCCTCAAGACCTTCGATCCCCGCCGCCTCGATCTCCTTGCGCTGCCGCACGCGGTCGTACAGCGCGAGCAGCTTCTCAGACAGAAACCGCCTTAACTCCGACTCCGGAAACACCTGCTTACATCCCGACTGATCCATGCAGACGAGGTTCGCGTCGTGCGCCCCAAGCTTTGTCTCCGAATACGTGGACATGCAGTCCCGGCAGAACAGGTGTGCTTCTGGGCACTGGATCATCTTGTCCTGTCATCGCGTGCGTGAGTCATTAGCGACGCGATGGAAATGAGAGTGAAAAGCACGACTTACGAAGGGGTATGTCGCGAAACAGCACCCGCATTCGATCCCGTCTCCGGTCTCTTCGTACTCCTGCTCGTTCAGCCGCTCAGCCAATGCCTCGTCCTCCTTCACCACGTCCGCCTCCAGCTTTTCCATGAGCCATAATCGCTCCCGGTCGAACTCGCCGTCCGATTGCATTTGAGCTCTCCCCTTCCCCTTAGCAGCTGGGCGCGGCGTTGCCTTGGGTTTGTACGGCAGCGAGCCGCCCTTTCGCTCCGTATCAAGCGCGAAGTACGCCGGCACGTACAGTGTGTTTTCTCTGTAGAATACGCGCTTTATGTGTGCCTTCGGGATGGAAGGGAAGTCCACCCCGAGCTGGGTCTATATTCAAGGTGGTGAGTCGAACGACGATAGGGGCCAATCCAGGTCGTCACATACCAGAGCGAGCTCATGATACCAGTCTCCGCCTGGCCTCTCGCGAGTATTGTCGGTGTAGTCGACCTTCACAGACTTCGAGGGACCCTCGTCTCTATCGTTTACGCTATCTTCACGTTTCCTTTTTCCCTTTCCCTTCCCATTATCGACCTTCGGGTAGTTCGTGTTGTCAAACAAGATATGCAGGACTGGCTGGACGACGTTGTCCCCGTAACTGTCGATGTGGTTCTTGATAAGCTTCAAAACGTGCTCTGGATCCACGTCTGGGACAATTTCGACCACTTGTGCGACGTAGCGGTCTAGTGGCACGGCGGGAGCGCGAGGGACTGCGGACACGGATCTTGACGGGGGAACGTCGAGGCCGAACACGTCCTCCTCATCGTGCTCGTCTGACCAGAAAGCCCGTTCAGGGCTCAGCGACCCAGCAATATCTGGGAAAAAGAGGGGTTCTGGGTATGGGACGGGGGCGAGGCGGGGCTGAGAAGGTCCCGCACGAGCGACGTTGTGTGCCGGAATATCGTCGTCAGAGTCACTGATCTCGATGATGTCTTCTGGCGCAACCCGTATAACTCTCCTTTGGCGCACTTGCGGCTGAGAGAACGCGTTTTGCGAGCCTGACGGTGTACGTCGTCGGTATCCAACAAATTGGATTTCCGAGTCGAGAGACATGTGAAAGACAGTGTGTGGTGGCTGACAGTGGTGTCGGACGAGTCTAGGCGGAACACATCGAGAAAAAAAGGTCAACACCAGCCAAGTCGACGACTGAAGATGATGGTTTGTGTTTTTGAACAAGTTCGCGTCGCGCCTCATTTGCGTCTCTTTGTTTGTGCTTGTTTGTACACGCGCAAAAGCAGACGGCCAACAGACGGCGGTTTGAATTAGACATTGCTGTGACACTGGTGTGTATTCCGTCCAGATACGTTATTCTGTGCTCATTGATGTTATATTCTGACTCTACTTGTAATAGTTGGAAGTGAGCGAGTTTAGGATATCAAAGGATGGCACAGCCTGCATAGAGGTCGGCCACAGCGGTGTGCGATGCCTCTCAGATGTTTCGCTTGATGACTCGACGCGTTCGGGGCCGAAAGCTTCGGGCAGCGCGGATCGGAGAGCAATGCTACCTGCGTGTACAAGAGGATATGTCGCGGAAAACTTCACGGTGCAACACGGTATACTTGTGTCTTGTCCTATGAACGGGAGCAAGACTTTGCTCCTGGCGCCGCGCAAAACCCGCGCATGGAATAGTGGGAGCCGTGGACGATGCTAAAAATATCAAATAAGTATGAATTTTCGAACGCGATGAAGGTGAAAATGTTGTCCCGTCTACAGTGCTGCAGTGGCGTGTATTCGACATAGGAGACAAGACTCAGGCCACCTCGAAGCAAGATGCCGGCGATCTCTCCGCTCAGAAGCATCGGGTACAAGACGCGAGAACAATGTCTCTGTGGTTATGTGTGAGCGCCCCACAGAGGAGAGGAGTTTGGAGGTGGTGGCAGGGGTGTAACAACACTTCAATGTTCTCAACGCGTTTACAGCCGGTGGTATGATTGTTGTTGGCGCGTCTACTGAAATTTGTAAGCAGCGAGAGGTGGAACCAGCACTCACGAGAGATAGATTGATTTCCAAAGCATCGACTCATGCACATACTCCAGTGCGAAGTAGCGTGCCTAGACGGAGTCAGACAACGCCTCCTTCTGTTCCAATCATTGACCTCGCGAGTCACGCAGCTACAGTTCGCCTTGCTGTCCGCTCAGCCCTGTGATATAAGTCCGACAATACATATAAGTGTCGAGCATGCACCGCGTCCAGGCGTATTAAGTAGGAGGTGGTGAACCGACCTTGCGGGTACCCCGATCCTTGGACTTGAGGTTAAACGCCCACCGGTTTTGTCGTAGCATTGAAACTCCGCGTGATCCGAACTTTCCACGTGCGTTAGGCGCCCTCCGCCGACATTTCTCTAAGTCTTCGCCTCGCCCTTCCTCGTCGCGCTTTCTAGGCTCGGAGATTTGTTCAATAAGTCTACCTGAAATGTAGATAACTCCTGCAATAAACTAGTAATTAATTATACTGTCTTGCGGTCGTCCAAAGACTTTTCTTCTCATCAGAATCCTCTATCATGAGTTCTCCGCCTCGAAAAACCTGTACTCGATGCCACAATCAAGTCCCATTCCATCTGTTCGGCACGCGCACACGCAGTACTGTCGCAGGACCCAAGGGAAGCCTCAGCGACAAATGCAAGGAATGCACGGTCAAGGACAATGCGGCAAAACAGGCGGAACGAGCGCGGAAACGTCAGAGAGAAGAAGAATCAGAAGATGATGGGGAAGAAGCGTTACCCAAGATGTCGCTCGCAGATTACATCGACAATCTCGTTCAGCATTTTGACGAGCAAGAGAAGTTGCTGCAGCGTGCGCGCGTTGACTGTACTGATCACGTCGCGTTGACGATGAGCGAGGAAGAGCGACCACGGAGGATTGCTGAAATCATTGGGGACCATATGCAGTTGCACTGGACGTGAGTTGATCAGCGCGGTTATACGCTCTCCGATTCTGTGGTGCTGAGTTGCCTTTTTAGCTACGAGAAGAAACGCGCTCGCAAAAAGACGCACGACACTGTGTACTCATTTAGTTGTGCTCAGTCGCTCGATCGCGAGCCAAACGCGAAGAAACGAACTGAACATCCTCGTGTTACGCGACGACGAGCGCGCTTTGAGTGCAGTGGCTGGCTATACATCACAGCAGGCAGCAACTCGCTGGAGATGATCATCAAGATCAAGCACGACACATGGCATAAAGCTTACATCGACAAAGATCTCCCGCTTCACTGGAAGGAGTATATTGAGCAGCACTACAAAACCCAGACTCCTGGCCAGGCGAGTGCTACCGCTTCGTAGGCAGTGAAACTACACATCTGACACTTACTTGAATAGATCTGGCAGCATATCGTGGCAGAGGAAGGGTTGGGACGGTCAGTTGAAGATCTTGAGATCACATTTGGTCGAAAAGCGGTCTATTATTACTGGCACGTCATTAGCCGCGAGGAATGGAAGCTTGCGGACGACCCTTTTGAATCTGCGCGGAGATTTATCGAGGAGCGAGGCGATGAGCACAATGTCGCACTTCTTGATGTACCGGAAGAGCCGGGCACGCGTGTCGTCGCGTTCCAGGTGACAGATTTCATGCGGGTCTGGGCGAAGAATACCCAGGAGCTCGGGATGGATTCTACATGTAAGGAGAGCCTCAATCTACGACATACGTACGTGACTGACATGCATTTGTGCAAGGGGGAACCAATGGCGCCAACGCTGAGACGTTCGCCGCAGTTGCAGGTGCAGAGGGCTCAGGGATCCCGTTAGCGTACCTGATGATACAGACTAGCAAAGACGCAGGACCTTATGCAAAGCAGAAGGTCATCCAGAGCTTCCTTGACGAATTGAAGAAGCTCGGTGTCGATCCGGAATACACCTTGACCGACAAAGACTGGTCCGAGATCAACGCCATGCGCGCGGTGTGGCCGAACGCAAAGCACCAATTGTGCTTCTGGCATGCCCTGCGCGCACTGAAACAACGACTAGCGAAGTCGAAGGAGACCCCTGCGCCCTACGACCCCGACGAGCTCAAACGAGACTGTGGCGCATTCATAGACGTTGACGAGAACTTCGTCCCGCAAGCCCAACGTACTGACAATAACAACGTATGTGGACTCACACTGCTTGTGTCTACTGTTTTCTGACCCTCTGCTTAGATCCCGGCTCCACCCCCTGTGCCGATTCCGCGCGTCCGCTTACTCGTCGGCGGACGACCACCTGTGTTGACGCAGTCGCTCAAAATCCGTGTCCCACCGCTTGCGAGTGTCCAAGGCAGGCCAGTCGATCGTGGGCGAGATGCGAGCTTGCCGATCGAGAACTTCGACCTCGAGGAAGGAGAGTTCGACGACGACGACGACACAAGAAGCGATGAGGGAGGCTACTGGGCCGAGCAAGCTGAGCGCGAGAGACTTGGCGAGTCCATCAATAGCTTAGACGACGGATGGGAATGGGATGGATGGGAAGGCAACGATGATGAACACGATTTTCGTCGCACGGTGGACCAGTTAGCGCGGCAGATGGAGAAGCTGAGCGAGGACATTGACGGAATGGCCGCTGAGGATGGTCGCGGTGAGGAAGAAGCTGCGGAAGCGCCGGCGAGAGCGACGCGCGCGAAGGCGCCGGATTATGAGTTCTGTCCCTCCGCTCACCGTCTCTCCCTAATGCGACTCTTCGCCAAACACGCCTCTCAGCATCCACTCCTACCTGAACGTCATGGCCAGACACGATCTTCGGAGGATATCTGGCGCGACGCCGTTCAGGAGATGTATCTCCACTGCCACACCAATCACCTCTCCGAAGTCTGGGCTTACCTCTGGAACAATTGGTACTCACGCGACAGATGGGCACTCTGGGCACGATCGGCCTACGCTACAAGCATTCCTGTTCGCCGTACAACAATGATGGTTGAGGCACTCTGGCGTAATCTCAAGCGCATGGTCCTGCATCTTTACAATCGCCCTGCCCTTGATTTCGCGACCTACGCCCTGATTACGAAGTCTATTCCACCCTACCGACATACATTATCGAAAATCCTTGCCTATGATCGTAACGGGGAGTTCTCGGGGCCCACGAACATGCAGACCGCCTTCAAACGGTCGTGGGAAGCGCTCGCAAAGGTGCCCATCAAGGGTACCTACTCGACCGATACCTCGCGGTGGACGTGTAATTGCGGCGCGCAAAAGTACCACGCGTACTTGTTGTGCAAGCACCTGGTCCAGGCCGCCGGCGAAATTCCCGCGGAGTGGTGGGTAGCCGCGACGCGCTACCATGTCCCTCCGTTCTATACCATTCCTATCGACGGGACAGTCGCCCCGCCACCTGAAGTCACTCGCAACCACGGCTGGCGATCTCGCATGGGGAACCCAACGGATACACAGCCCAGCACACCGAGAGCACGCACCGTAGACCTGGAGGACCCTGAAGCATCATCGTCGGTAAGCAGTGCTCATCGACCGCACTCGCTCCGATACTGACCATTCACAGCTTCTTGCATCTCCCTCTCGACCACCTCCTGCAGGATCGGACGGGCTCATGCGTACGCGAGCAGGCGGCGGGGCCGGACACGAGGTGCGCTCTTCTTTCCATCTTTTGAACCATATCACTCATGACTGCGCCGACGCGAAGCTCGAGAATGACGACGACGACCAAATCGACGAGCTGCTTCGGCTCCTCGAGTTCGGGACGCTTGCCATCAAAGACCAACGGGCTCTCGGAGCAGATCCGCGATGGATGAAGAAAGCACAGGCCGCGGCCCGCGGGTTTGCCAAGTGGTCTCAGGAGATTGAAGACTTCGAAAAGCGGCGCACGATGCCTGTGACCAACGGGAACGGGAGACGAAGCGCGATGCCCAGCAGCACTATCGGATATCGCTATCGGGACGCTGCGTAGGCGTGGGCGCAGGCACGGGTGCAGGCATTGGTGCAGGCAACAGGTGAGTAGCCACTCTTCTCTCAACCTTCTTAACTGACAGTGTAGTTGCGGCCTCTAGGAACCTCGGGCGAACCTCCCCTGTCCCTGTCGTTGCCGTTCGACGCAGTGCGTGCGATCGAGGGTGGCCCGGGGTCCTGGGTTGAGAACATCCACCCACAAATGCGCACACTTTTCGTTTCTGCGCATGCGGAGACCGTTTTTTGCATCACATATGTATATTATGGGTCGCTGTGTGTATAAAGTACATGTCTGGATTCACAGTTAACGTCTGTAGCTCTAAGAGGCCGCTGTGTGCGACGAGGAAGGGCGAGGCGAA
>ALYI01004699.1:0-10738 GCA_001969225.1 Ceriporiopsis andreanae CBS 279.92 | reverse complement strand
CCCTCACCATGACCCATTTCGCGGGTAACCGTTCACGCCTCCAGGTGGTTCAGGAGTGTCTCCACGTGGGAAGTCATGTGACGCGACGCGCTTTAGGATGGGACACGTTGGGACAGTTGTGTGCCGGCTACGTTCGACGTCCTAAAACCGGGAGACGACCAGGGTACATTCGTACAAGCCGGCGCAAGCACGATCGGCGACGCGAGGATCGGCCATACACGATACGGCCTCGCATTCGTGTGAGTATCGACCGGCGACGGCTACACACGACAGACTTTGATGTGCGAAGGCGACTGAGGGTCGTCATCTGAGCGCAGAACATGAAGCGCGGTGTGAGGTTGGTGGATGTATACATCTCGAGGCGCGGCCGGTGTAGACTCACCGGAAACGTGCGCTTGCCACGCACAATCATTATGGATGCTATCGCGCGCCCTCCTTTGCTGACAATGTCTCGCTCTAGAATTGTTCCCGACCGAGCTGCCCTATACAGTATGGTGGCGGCATGCGCGGTTAGGGTACCGATGCCGCGCTGGGCGGTGTTCAAACGGTGGTGCGAACAGCATAGACCAAACGCGCGACCTGACGCGAAATGTCTGAGTGACATCGCATCGTAGTACGACGTACCAGCGAATGCACCCGTGCAGACATCAAGCCTCTGCGCTCATCCATATATGTGCGCCACAGTCCTGTCGCTGCGGGATTGACGTTCGAGCGGCCGCAAATAGTTGAGAGATCGAGAGGAGCGTCGCGGGTGCAGAACCGACTGAACGCGACGTGTTTCGGATGACCAAATCGACCGGGTTCGTCGAGGCGCGGAGCAGGCGGCCAATAATGTTGTCGACGTTGAGCGGATCGTCGAGCATTTCAGGATCGACGTGGCGGGAGAGACGAGGAGTTGGTGTCTGGAAGAAAATGATGCGAAAATTGAGGCGGAAATCCCACGTGCGACGGGCGACGGACGGAGCGCCCATTGTCGCGAAAATCATGCTGTCCTCTGTTCGTTCTCTACTACATGCACGACATATCCTGGATCTTTGTGGGCATCCGACATCTCTCGCGTCACGCACATCTTTCTTCTCCTCACTGATTCCTGCTGAAGCACGTATATAGTATGCGTATCGAGGCGCAAAACGACGCCGAGAAAGCGTAGGCTGGGCTCTATCTGGACTAAAGCTCAACACCAGTGCGTGTGTGTTCATTTACCGGTGTACTAGTCCTGACGCCCCTTATACAGGGATACGCTCCTTCCACCACCTAGTGCACGGCGATTCTACAAGTTCGGCCCAGGCACCGAACCTGCGGTGCGAGGTCTAGTGGCGTATGAATAACGGAGGCGCACATATCAAGCCGCCCGGTCATTCCACGGATGGAATGAACGCGCACGCGCCCGCTGCGGGCCATGTACGCAGACGACAGCAGTTCCGTTGGGCATCGCGATCACCCTTGACGGACGTATCGGCCACCCAGTGAGCACAGCTCCGATCCCTGCTTGGACAGCTCACTTCAGCAAGACGAAGCACATTATGAACGTGATTCCAGGACGATCCCCCTGAGCGCGCCACGGACGAGAAGGCACGAGTTCGGGCGGGAAACGACACGAGGCGACGGCACCGTCTGTCACACTAAAGCAGTTGGGCTGGTCGTGTGCGCCATTTTGGCGGGAGGCACGCGAACAGAGAGGGTTCGGAAGGACACTGTCGGGTCCGTCATCTACTACGTGCGTGCGTCAATCGTTGTCGTAGTGCTTCGAAGGGCCTCACAGCGACCGTCAGGATACGACAACGTCAGCAGGCTTCCTCAAATCGGCGCGCAGCACGCCATGAGCGCGTACTAGGCAGACACTAGGGTCGTGTCGTCTTCTATTGAACGCCGGTAGAAGGGGCCTGTCGCCGTCAGTGGTGTTTCCCCTGCGTCGTGGGCTCGATGTAGCATAGGGGTAAACGGACATTGTCAGGCCCGCAGCGCACTCACCAAGGTTGTCTCGATCACCCGTCGCCCTCTTACCGCTCCTGAATGCACCAGAAGCTCGCCTGGTTGCGCGCCGGAATGTCAGAGTCACCTTACATGTCATCTTGCACCGGTCTCGACCTGCATTCTTGAACCTTGCAGCTGAGCCGCTCGTAGGGATGTGGCGACTCGGAGCCGTTCAATGAAATTTGTGTCCGTCGTATCGTCGAAAGCGTGAGACGGTGTGTCTTGAGGGTGTCGAGCTCTTTCTCCTCGCAATCGCATAAAGAGCTCGTGGTATTTTGCGAGGGGTGCGGTTCGCGGCTCGCCAAGAGGTCGTGCCTCGTGCGGATGGATTACCCAATGATGAAGACTAAATGGGGCGTCAAATGCGGGGGTGAACAAGGCACGCTGGCTCGACACCGGCTTTTTCTCTCGTCCTCGAACCTCCTCTCCCCGCCAGACCCCCAGCGCGCATCCCAGCGCAGAGTCTGCACTCTCTCTCGCAGGCCGCTCTGGTGGCAGTCCGCTCGCAGTTTCCGATGCCGAACGAGCACACGCCTGACGCAGGGGCTCTGCCGCGCCGCTGCCGAACCTCGGCACAGCCTGCCGAAACCCCCACCAACCGTTCCGCTGAGTTGCAGGTGCTGCACGAAGCCTTAGACTCGGACAAGAACCTCGTCAAGGGAAAAGGCAAGGGAAAGAACAAGGACGTCGCCGTTGACAAGGTCTTGGACGACCCCATCCCCGAGGATGTCGGCACATACGGCTGTGAGTGCCCCCCTGCTTCCCGCATGCCCTGAGCTGATCTGGTTCTTTCACTCCTGCCTCGCATGCTTTGATCTACCTGCGCATGCCACGTCGATCCGTCTCGGTTGTGATCCGCCTTTTCGTAGTCTTCGCAAGGGAACTCACGCCCGAACGGCGCCAGTACTTCTCCATCGTGATTCGCCCGATCTTGCTCACCCTCGTGCTCATGTGGATATGTCTACCTGTGTACGCCGATCTCGCATCGTTTACGTGACCATCCCGCTGAATCGCGGTGCTGCAGGTACTGGGGCGCCCTCACGAACGCGCCGAAACTCACGGCCAATCTCAACGCGTGGTTCGTCAACCGCGACGACGCGCGCGTCGGGAACACAATCTGGGGAGCGTTCGTCAACGCCTCCTCGGTCCCGGGGACCATGCAGATGTCATGGGATCTCGTGTCCCCCGCGGACGCTGGCTCAGACGCCGAGATTATGGACGCGGTTATACAGAATCAGGTCTGGGTCGTTGTTGTCGGTAAGCCGTTTGCTCGTATGTAGTCCATGAACTCTGCGAACTCACCATGCTCGCAGTGGAAGCCAATGCGACAATAAACCTGAGCCATGCGCGTGCGAACGGGGACGCCTCATACGACCCACGAAGCGCCATTACCATGTACTATGCCCAGGTAAGTGTCACCAGCGCGGCCATTGATTCACCAAAAGTTCCATTATACTGTGCATGGTTTCTTGGCGGCGCCGGCGGTCCTGCATTCTTTCATGATTCTCGCGTTTCGCTAAATGCAGCTTGCTCACTTGCTCTCATTGTGGACAGGCACGCCAAGAGACTGCCACGGGAACCTATGTCCTGCCTATAACCAACGCGCTCCTCACGGCGTCCGTCTCTGCCTACGCGACTGGCAGCGCACAGCGATATTTCGCACAGATTACGCCAGGCGACACTGTTAACGCAACGGCGGTCCAGCTGTTGGCCCAAGCCCCTCAAACGATCAGTCCGGCGATTGCATGGAAGACCGTGAATATCCGGCCATATACGTAAGAACGCATGCTGTGTTTCTTTGCAAGATCACACTAATTCTTTTATCGGTGTAGGTCTCCAACTGCCCTTGCAGTGACCCTTGTCGGCAATATATTCCTATGCATCTTTGCGTAAGTCTGTCTGCATTATCTGTGGCCATCTTGGTTGAGCTGACACATGCGACGTCGCCCTCTAGATTCATCTTTGTACGCATATCCATACCGCCCATGACAGGCATCGCACTAACTGTCCACACAGACAATGGCTCATTCCGCCGCCCGCGCCGTAGTCGCGCCGCGGCTGGCCTTTTCATCATACCTCGTCCTGCGCGTCGTCGTACCGCTTTTGGTGTATCTCCCGCTCAGCATGAGCTATGCGCTCGTCAGCCTCGCGTACAACATACCGTTCGGCGGCAAGTACGTCATTCTCTCTTCTTTGTCGTGTACCGTCTTTCCCTTCGTTCTAGAGCGGCTCCTTCCCGCTACCCACCGCTTCCTGCCGTCAGCCCATAGCGCAAACGTCGGATCGCTGACCACGGTGTTGCACAGGTTCTCGTACGGCGGCGGCTTCATGCTCGCGTTCGTGTATTTCTATCTCGGCATGGCTGCATTGGGTCTCGCGCTAGAAGCGATGATCACGCTTCTCACGCCGAAGTTTGTACCATATTTCCTGTTCGTTCTCGTAAGTCTTCTTTCTCCTCAATGACGCGGCACCCCGTCTTATCGATGTAAATACAGATAATATTCAACATCTCGACGGTGCTGCTTCCACCAGAGCTTATGCACCCGTTCTACATCTACGGGACGGGGTTCCCGATCTGGAATCTGTAAGTCAACGCCTTTTCCTTGTATCCCATTCACAGCCTAGTCGGACCCTCGCTGATCGTGCGTTACCTTCACAGTTCGCAGGCCGTCCGCACGATCATGTTCAACACGCGCTCCGACCTCGGGCGCAACGCGGGCGTGATCATCGCGTGGATCGCCGTCTCCTGTGTGACCGTCCTCGTGTTCTCGTGGCTGCTGCGGCGGCGCGAGCTCACGACGCTCGCGGGGGTGCACGTCCTCGACGACGCGATGTCCTACTCGCACTCGATGCACGGCTCGCGCGCGCACTCGCTGCAGTCGCAGTACTCGCACCGCCAGAGCGCGCATTCGCACTCGCGGCCGCGCGGGCGGCGCGGCGCGGGGAAGGTGGTCGCCGACGAGATCGTCGCGGAGAAGCTGGTGTAGGCGACTCGCGATGATGTGTACACGAGGACGAGGCCGAGAGTAGAGGCCTAGACGCGAAGAGAAGATATCCAGGTCGGAATGATACCCTCACACTCAGACAGATGTCGCGCATCGCGCGGCTTCGGACACGACTTACGCCAGAGACCCCATACTTTGAACTACAACTACGCGATCAGTGTTGTGCAGCCATAATTATCCATTTCGGGCTGACTAGTACCTTGTACGAGACATGCATAGAGACACACTAAGTGAAGTTTGTTGTGATTTTTATCGATCTACTGTCTCTCGAATATGTAAGCAGTTCGCATGGTTTCGGTACGCAATAGCGTGTGGACTTTATCTTGGACGGTATTTTGAGCGATATGCGTACTGGACCATCGTTTGCGACATGTAGGATGGCGCATAAGTATTTGGCCAGGTCTACGCCGGGCGCTTGTGTTCGTTCTTTTCCTCCTACCACGTAGCATACGATCTGGGCAAAGGGTGGCCGGCATCCGATGGTATTGAGGAACATATGTGGCGCTCGACTGCGCACAGTCCTCACAGCCTGCAGCTCACTCCGGGAGCATAATTTTCGCAGCAGCTTGAGGACGGTAGGTATCTGCGCCTCAGTTCACTATGCTCCTACCACAGAACGTCCAAACCTCTGACACTGCCCACCTCCTTCTCATAGATATCAACCTTCCGCCCAGAACGTCTCACTGAACGTGACTTTGTTGAGTTCCGGGAGTTCACACGTACTACTGTACCCGTACCTCACGGCACGCCAGTCCAGCTGGGACCTTTTGACATCCCGCTGGAAGAAACAACCACACGCGGATTCTTCTACTACTTTTTGCCTCCGTATGCACCCCCTCATGCGGGCCAGATCCGCTTTCGCGTCACAGCTTCGTCGGACCCCGCCAGCTTTGCAGCCGGGTACGACTACCGGCGCCGTCACATCCTCATGCCTTGGTCTTTATGGATGCACCGCCTGGCCAGAATGACTGACCGCGCCGCCGCGGATATACTTTTGCAGTTGCGCGACGACGGGTTGGTCGAGGACGAGATGATCAGCCAGATGCGTGCCCGGGAAACGAGTATGGACCTCTGGCGGCCCGGTGCCGGCTCTGCTACCATGTACTGGCCAATTCTTTATGCGTATGGACAGCCCTTCACCCTCTCTTTTTCGAAATGCGGACTGCAGCCAGAAATCGTGTTTAAGTCCGCTGACGGAAAGCTGGCCGTAGAGCGATGCAGGCGGTTCGGCCTTCCGCAGGGTCAGGCGCGGCGGCGCTTGATCCATTTCCATGGTGAGCTGAGAGCTCCGGCACCTTCTCGTACTTATAGCGATGCATGCCGGGTGCTCATTAGTTGTCTCGCAGGGAAGGCGATATGCTGTTTTGAGAAGCTCCCAGACGATGAATCGGAGACGGGCATGGCCGTGTTCATCCGGGTCCTCAAGGTCCTCGAGCCCCTCATCGCAGGTCACGCGTTCGTCTGGGCGGTCACTCGGAATCCCGCAGTGTATGACCACGACTATCCTGTTCCACAGGATGGGGATCTCTTGTGGAACCACACTGCACCGTGGAGATACCGGATACCGAAGATCAGGCAGCCCCGCGACCGCAGATGGCCGCTGAGCTTTCTCAAAGACTGCCCGGGCGTATCTTGGACGGAATTCTGAACGACGCGCCACTGGCTTGGGCAGGCGCATACGGAGGCTGGGAGTAAGGCCTAGATGAGAGAGAAGATATCACAGGTCGGAATGATACCTTTACACCCACAGATGGTGTCGAACACCCTGCATGGTGCGGTTCAAGGACAGGTATGGGATTCGCTTGCTGGATCAAATATTCAGTGCTATTACCAACGTTTGAATTGACTGCTTTTGACTGCTTTGTACGGGACATGCATAAGGCGCTGACAGCAACTCTATCACGTCTCTGCCTCTCGGCGCGAACAAGGGCGTTGCAAGGCTCCATGCATACGGACACAGGTGCTACATACGCCATGCGCGTTCGAGTACAGCTGCGGCCTGTTGGGGCCAACCGTTTCTGTTCAAGCGCCGCGCGTTCTCCTCCTATGACGGAGGAGGAGGACATTTGGTGACCAGCAGCTGCACTCGGTACCCCACCCAAGCGCGGAGTCCTGCCTTCACAGTGTAGTGGAAGCTCTCCAGTCGCGGCGTACCGACGCACCTGAGTACGCAAGGATCGGTCTCGCGCTCGCACAAACAGCAACGACGACGTACCCGCGCACAGGAACCTTCCGCATGTCTCAGATCTCACCTGGTTTCGAGGAGAGACGTGAAGGAGCGCTGTGTACCCCGCGTCTTGGGAGGAGAGATCGGTGTATGCGCGACAAATCTGTATAAACGAAGTAGATTCGACATAGAAGGCGTACCTAGTGCATGAAGCGAGGCAGAAGCCAGACGTTTGAGACTTTCAACTTGATTTGCATCGCATTCGACGCAGGACAGCTAGTACGGTACAACCGTGTATGCGCCACGCATGCCAGGCCCTGGCGACACCCTCCCATAACCGCAAGGAAGGCGGGCCCGACACAGCGCAAGGAAGCAGGCTCGACGCACCGCGGGCCTCGACGGACGCACCGCAAGGGAGACGCGCTCCACGCGACGGCGGAGACGCACCGCAAAGCAGGCGGCTTCGCCATGCTGCCGCGACGGAGGTGCTTCAAAGCCTTGTCAGGCGTAAAGCACCATCGTATACAACGTAGCGGCGCACCGACGCCTCTGCATACACGAGCATCAGCGTCGCCCTGGCACAAAGAGCAAACGACGGCATACCTGGAGGTTTGGCGCAAGTCTGAAATCTCACCTGGGTTCGAAGATGGACGTAGCGGACAGCGTGTGCCGCGTCGTGGGCCAAGCGCTCGATGTATGCGCGCTGGGTCTGCATATACTAAGCAAAATAGAGTAGAAAGCGCACCTGATGCATGACGCGAGGCTGAAGCAACGCCAACAAGATTTGAGAGAATACAACTTGCATTTGACGAAAGACAGCTAGTAGTGTACATCCCTGTATGCGCTACGCGTGCCAGACCCTGGCAATAAACTCTGTGAGGCCTTGCGAGCGGCGTTAGCACCGCACGCGCACAACTACGACACGGGCACTCACCGACATCGTTCGTGTTGAACTGGTACACGCCGACGAGGACGCCGACGGTCGCGGCGCGGAGGGTCCACGTGCATATGGGCCCGATTATGGGGAACTTGCGCTTGTGCAGGTAGTCCACCAGACACGAGTCGAACTGCGCGCGACGACGTCAGCCTATACACAGCGGTGACAGCGAGGACACGCACGCCGATGTGGCTGTGGACGACGAGCGCAATGCCGAGCAGGCCGTCCAGCGCGGGGTAGTTCGTGCCGCTGGTGACGAAGGCGGCGGCGGTGAGCGGGACGAGCGACGCGGAGAGCAGGCGCTCGAAGGCCCAGTGGTACGACCCGTGTGCGCGGTTCGCCGGCGGGAACGTTGTCGCGTCGTTCACGCTGCCACGGAGAATCGCTAGGCGTAACGTCAGTGGAGACACGAGAGAGGAGAGCGGGGAACGCACGGCCGCCGGGGACGTAGGCGTGCGCGTCGGCGTGCGTGCGACGCACGAGACCTAACCCGGGAGTCAGTCGCAGGATCGGGGCGCGCGATGGTCGGGGACGCACCTTGCGCGAAGAGCGGGCTGGCGCTGCGACGGGTTGCTGCCAGGAAGGCTGCGCGGTTGTGAAGAGAGCGAGCAAGGATGGGTGAGACCATGGTGGTCGTCGAGGTCGTCGTCCAGGACGCGTGCCCAATCCCGTGCGTCTGTTTTCGCTTCAACCGATTATCACCGAAGCGCCCTGGCCTTCACGCCAGGCGCTTCATGCGCCGTCGCGTCTCTCTTCCAAGTTCCTACCAGGAACTTCCAAGACCTAGTTTCCAATCTGAAGATGCTTGGAAGCGCGACATGGCGTCCCAAGATACAGGTGGTGCTCGACTGGTCCGAGGAGCATGACAGTCGCCGTTTGGACCGCGTCCTCCATCATCCCTCGCGAGTCGCGAGTCGCATTCTACGTTACCTTCTCTCCAAGGACGCGACTCTCCGCCAAAACTGCCCTTGTCCATGACCTTTAGGTGTCACATCTACTATTGAAGACAGCTTTAGAGGCAGGACGACTCGACGCGTATCGTTTCCGTCATCAGCGTCGACACGGGCGCGGGCGAGGAGTGGAAGGATGAGATGGGAAGCAACTCGGTATGGACGGCTTGAGTCGTAATAAGGTGCGTTCTCTTTTTTCTTCTCTCGCATCGTACCTCTTATAGCTCTACGCTACACTCTACATTCAGTCTCCCTCTGTATGCGACGTGACCCCCTGCGACCACGCCTCCCGATTACCAGACGACCGTAGCGGCACACCTCCACCAAGAACGCGTCGCCCCCAAATGACCTGCGTCGCCCACACAGGACCTGCGCTACCAACCAAGGACGCGTCGCCGCCAAAGGAACGAGGACCTGAGGGACAATCGTTGCCTCGACGGACCACGGACCGCCTGAATATCTGCGGAGGACCGCTTGAACGCCAGACGTCGCCGTCGCTCGAACATCAGACGCATCTGCATTCGCGTTCGCTTCGCCGGCACCGCGACGCGTCTGGAGCTGCAGCAAGATCTCTTCGAGCTGCAGCACGACCTCTTCCGAGTCGAGCTACAGCAATACCTCTTCGAGCTACCGCAAAGCCTCTTCAAGGTTCGGACTACAGCCTACAGGTACCCGCACAAAACGCGCGTCCCCGCGCCGTTCCTCCTGGGCCTCCGCATCGTGCCTGGACATCCGCGCGTCTCATCTCCCGGCGTCGTCCGCGCCGTGCTTGAAGCTCGAAGTCGCGCGCGCGTGCGTTGTTCGCTGCGACGTCGCGCAGGCTATAGCCCGGCTTGCTCGCGACCGCGCGCGCGAACGGCTAGCTTGGCCACGCTGATCACGCATTTTCACGTTTCAGCTGCCGTGGCCTAACGACCACTTCAACGCGACGCCTGTTTGACTCGGCGCACGACGCCCGTTTGACTCGGAGCACGCGCCGCCCGCGACGCCACCTATCCAATATCGGCGCACAGATTCCTCAAACAACGCGGCGCCTCGCCGGCGTACAAGGTTTGACGAGGAGCGTCGTGTGCGAGGCGGTGCGAAGGCATCGATATACATTGATATTCGTACGACCTGTGCACCCGGTGCCTCTCTCCCAGCTACCACCACCATCGCGCACTCGCTCACCCAGCCACCCGCTTGTGCTCGCTGCGCTGCTGACGAGTAGGTATCGTAGTATTATCATCCATTCGTACTGCTGATTTTGCTTATCCACGCTGGGATATCTCCTCGGACGCGCTAGGTATGCCCTCCAAAGGACGAGGAAAGCTGTGGCGGCGGCGGAAGCAACAGCGCATTTTAGCCCTCGCTGCGAGCATTCCTCCCGAGATCTTCGAGCACATCTTATACCACATTGATGCGAGGTGGCGGCACGGCGCTAAGGAACGGGTTCCTTGGATCACTGCCCAGCATGATGCGAGATGGTGCCACGGCGCTAAGGAATGGGATGTTCCTTGGATCACTGCCCAGCAACTAGGGCAGCTCGCTCTAGTAAACAAGTACTGGGCGAACGCATGCCAAGCCACACTTTTCCGTGTGGTGAAGCTCGTGAGCGCGGAGAGGGTCAGACTCCAACCCAGTCGCAAAGGGGAGGATGCGGAGGAGACATTAATGGTTCATCTCGCACTTCTACTACCAGCGCTACATCTCGCGCGCTTCTTCT
>ALYI01004692.1:0-10746 GCA_001969225.1 Ceriporiopsis andreanae CBS 279.92 | reverse complement strand
CACCACACGCATTAGTCGATGGTGGTGAGCAAGAAAGCCCCCGGAAATTCTGAGTCCGTTTTACGTTTCCGTCCAGATTTCCCGCGCCATATCTTGACCCCGGATACCTTTGATCTCTCGTCCGTATCGCATCATTTTCGAGCACCGAGATCTGTAAGAAATCCATGGTTAGATCTAGCCCTAAGAAAATAGTACGAAAGTTTCCCTTTCAGGAGAATTTCTTGTGCCAGGATATGTCTGATAAAGGTAAGAAGTCGAGACTCATTTCTTTGTGCGCGAAAGGTAGCCTTTCCCGGCGATTTTTGGGTTGGAGATTATGACCCGAAAGGACACGTTTTCCGCGCATGTCTCGGTGAGGGAAAGCACAGGGAAATGTTACTTTCCCCGCAGTTTTCCCGGTCTGAAATTTGTCCTGTTTCTGGGGAGTTTCCCGCACAGGAAAAAGGTCCGGAAGGCATAGATTACCCGTTCTAGGAAACAAATCAAGGAAATGTCGAGAATCTGACTACCGGAAATGGTAAGGAATTCGCCGTAAAAGTATACATTTCTCGACCGAGGATAGTTACAGGAAAGCGCGCGAAGCAGAGTGGAGCGTCGCAGAGTGGAGCGTCGCAGAGTGGCGCGAAGTCGTCGCGTCGCGTCGCATCGCGTCGCGTCGCGTCGCATCGCATCGCGGGTCGGTGCAGAGCGTTGCGTTGCGGGTCGGTGCATGGCGTAACAAGAGACTCACGATTGGCAAAGCAGGTGGAGGAATCTGTGACCGCAAATGAAGGATGAATTTGACAGACATACACGGGTCTACGAGGACGAATTAGCTGCATGCTCGTGATCGAGTCTCTCCATAGTACGAAGCTGCCACTTGAGGTGTATGATGGCGGCGACACAGGCTGCCAGTAGCGTGTACAAAAGTATGCTTCCCAGACGCTGCATACAACACTAAGCCAATTGTTTGAGCGGATGATCGCGAACACTTACTATATGCCTCTTCCGTGCAAAAGAACTACCTAGTATGTCAGAAGAATCTGTTGATATGTCGTCAAAAGGCAGCCCCTTTCGTAAAAGTGAATACATACCTAGCTGGCTCGCCTTCCATAGCACGACACTAGATCCGCCTTTGGCGTTCATCACACCGATTGCGATCATGAACTGCGATTTTTCAGGGACCTTTCTATCCGCCTGAAGATGCGCTGATATTGCCAAGGCCTTCCTCTTCTCTATTAACCGTCAGTCATCATTTCTGTGGTAACCGCGGACAATACTTACTTGTGACCGGCAATGCTTGGTGAGACCTTCCCGAGGATGCCGCCCATATGCGAGGAGCTCCCACAGCACTGCCCGTGAGTATACCCTGGCTTCCATGAACGAAAATCACCGGTGTTGGAAACGGAACATTGATTTCATCCTTCATGGCGATTCCGGTGGGCTCGCCAGATTCTGTGAAGAAAATATCAAAGCCGGTGTTAAGGTTGGAGACAACAAAGAGGCGATTGTCATCTGAGAGGCTCAGATTTGCGCTGTAGCATCAACTATTAGAGCGCACACGAGCACATTTCAAGGCAACTCACATGCAGCCATAATGTGGAATGATACGCGTTCGGGTCCAATCTGTTGTTTCGAGGATGCTGGGCGAAGCGTTATTCAGCCCGAGCAGGCACAAAGAGGCTAGGACATACACAATCCCATGAAACATATAAGAGACCATAAGAGACCCGTCGAGCAACCAATGTATACTAGTCGCTAAGAGTTCTGCGTCGCGGTTTCCAGACGCAGTTGGTGGCGGTTGAATGTCCGCGAGCTTCAGGCGTTCTCCTGTGAGGCTATGAGTGCAAATAACGGCGGATATAGATATGGAATGACCTTGCGGCGACTCGGCCCATACTCGGACTTCTGCGTGTGCAGCACTGCATAGACGATGCCGATTTTGCGGTTCCACTGCTAGCCGTTCGACCGGAAAGTGGTGTGCCCAAAATCCTTTCACGAAGATGTGCAGCTAAATGTGAGTCGCGGTAAGCAAGCGGATATCTCAAGTCTGAACAAAGAGATGATTACTCACAAAGGTAATACTAATATTCGCAATTGACCCATCCTCAAGACCACAGATTATGGTGTCATCCGAAGAGGGCTTCCAGGCGAGGGAGAGCACTGGACTTGTTCCCGTAACAACATGCAGCAGACGGGTCGTCTTCATAGACCAGATACAAACACGACAGTCTAAGCCACCGCTTGCGAGTAATAGCCCTCTAGGGCTGAAACCCACACAGGTGACACCCTTCGTGTGGCCGCTAGCAAGTTGAGCAGATTCGTGGTACCGGAGAGGCATCTATGAGCGACGACGGAGGTGGAAGTTCCGGACAGGATCGAGTATGTCACGTGCTTCCCAGATCGAGCTGGATCGCGTCGCGTCGCATCGCGTGCGCCATTGCGCAACGCCTCGTCCTGCTGTACACGGAGGTATTTTGATGTATTGCGGCGAGATAAATTATTGTTCGTGATGAATTACATGCATGTACTAGATAGAATGGCTGATTGGCCACGGGGAGACGAGAGAAGACGATACCACTCTACTGATCAAGATCCATATTGTCCCCGAGATTGACTGGGACAGAGAGATCCCATACGGTATCGCTGATCTCCAATGAAGCCTGTTTGAGCTTCGTTTTCTTCTTCAGCCAGTCGGGGTTATAGCAATTTCGAGGAAGGCCTTTCGGAGCGGCCGTGTCAACTGACTTGCCGCCAGAGGGGAGGCGAACGCGGATAGAATTGCCAGGCGCATCCGCGTGGTCCACTCTGTACACATCCTCTAAGCGATCGAAAAACACCGCCAGCTCTTTCGATTGCCATTCAGCATCTATCTTGCGGAAGACCTTTGGAAAGACGCGCTTTCCCTTGTCGTCGCGCTCAGGTTCATCCCCGCTCATGTGCTTCGCTTCGAGCTTCCTGAGCAATGGCCGATGACGGCGAAGCTCGGGATATGTGTTACACATGTACCTGATGATGTTGAGTGTCTGGGAAGTTCGTCAGTGCGATTACAAGCCGAACAGACAAGGGACACACCTTTCCTTTCCTGGAGTTCACTGCCTTGCGAGCCCTGTCCCGAGCCTGCCTCGCATCGCCGTCATCTTTTCCCCACTTGCGATATTCCCCGCGAAGATAGTCAACATGAGTGTACAGCGCACATTTGACTGCGGCGTCGTTTCGGAACTCCTCTGCTACCTCTTCATACGAGCCACCCTCCATCACGCCAAGAAAGTGTTCCGTGAAGATAGAGATGGCATGCATGTTGAAATCGAAGGTCCAGGGTTGTGAGAAGTCGTAACGGAAGGTATCTGCTGTGCATTCAGGCGCGTCCGGATCGCCGTCGATAAACGCGTCGATTTCTTCCTCAGTGAGCGGCTCAATTTTGAGGAGGTCTTTCGGGTGAGAGAATCGAACAAGCTTCTTGAAGTGGTCGCGTACACAGGCCTGCCACAAGCATTTGTCAACGTATACTGTACAATGGCGGTGTTATCGTACCATGAATGCGTTCGCGGTTTCATCCTTGATCCTCTTGGTGACCACGGGCTTCTCGTCGTCACCATCTTCGTTGAGACCGTCGGATAACACGGCTGCAAGCTGTGCCCGCGTTCCGGCTTTGCGCTTTCCGCGGCTGAGACGGGGACTAGCAGTGTTAGCGGAGTGCATGCCGGTCGTGGATTCGGATATAGATTCGAGACGATCCATGACTTCAAGCCTAGCAGGTAGAAACAAAGACATATCAGTACATGATGTACGTGACGGAACCTCGTCTTGACTTACAGGACGCGCTGCTGGGCCTCGTCCTTCTGCTGCTGTGCCTCATCTCTCTGCCGCTGCTCTTCCGTGAAAACATGGAATCGCTCTAAAAGGGCGGCCATGAGCGTTGCAGCACCATGGTCGTTTTTGAGAGATCCGGAAGCTCCGTCGCCGCCACGTGGGCGTCCATCCGCTCGCTCCTGTTTACATATCAGCTATCTTAACGGGCGGGCAGGGGCGAGAACAATCACCTTGCCAGCCCGGGATGTGCCATCGCCCACGCCAACTGGCATCGGTGTTGCGTCTGCCATAGTGTAGTCGTGGTCTGGGCTAGAGGTAGAAGCAGACCCTTGATTATCGATGTCCATGGGCTGCAGCTCCGCTTGCTGCTGTGCTGCCTGTACAGCCGCTTCTTGACTGGCTCGGGCGGTTCGAGCCGCGCGTTCTCTCGCGCGAATCGCCTGGATGTCGTGCCCGTCAACACGAAAGAAAGAGAGTCAGTTGGGAAGGATGGCACATACCTCGTTATATTGCTGCATCTGCATCTGCATCTGCTGCTGCTGTTGTTGTGTATACTGCAACTGCCGCTGCTCTTGTTGCTGCTGCTGTCGCTGCTGCTGCTCTTGCTGCTGCTCTTGCTGCTGCCGCTGCTGCTGCCGCTGTTGCTGGCAAAACTGATAGAAGGCGCGCTCCTCGTCATTTGTCCAGGCGAATGCATGCTAACATGAAGGTTAGTAGCAACCTATCGACGCGAGGACAGTACATACCTGGGCATTTCCACCGGAGTAAGTATTGAACTGACCCCCTCTCTCGCGCTGCGACTGCAACAGCATCGCACGCTTCAGCTCTAGAAACTCCCTGTAGAGCGCGTCGTCTTGTGGCGTCATCGCGGGAGACGGAGGGACCGGGTACCCATGTTGAGGTGGTCCAATGTACTCGGGACGACCTTGTGGAGGATAAGCAGGCCCCTGGAGGACACTGGGATCAATTTGATTAATAGAGGGTTGTGCCTGCTGCGAAAAGAATCAGCGTCTGCGACGAAAGTGAATTATGACAAGAATACCAGAGGGCGTGGGGCACGTTGCTGGTTAGAAACCATGTTGCCGTTGTCGTTGCCAAATACAAAAGTATTTTCCCGAGACTGAAGACAGTCAGCTAGTACCACTGCGGCAAAGTGCGAGACATACGAGAGCACGCGGGGCTGCCTGTCGCGGCGTGAGCAGCTGTTGCTGGGAATCTTGGGAGCTAATAGAACGCATAGACGAGGATCGTGGTAGAGGGCGCGAGATGCGCCCCGTCTGATTGGATTGCCTCCTCTGCTGTTGCGAGTGAGCCTGTTATTTCGTGCTTGGTGAGTAGCATATCTTGATCACCATGAAACGACGTACATCAGCTTCATCCTCTTCGAGAGGTGGCGTGAGCCTGGGAGGAACGTGCTGCGGCACACATGAACTTCGGGAAGACGTATATTACGATTTCGAGAGGTATGTCTCACCTGCGAATTACCACGGCGCCTGATCTCGACCGAGCTGCCGTCTGGAAGTCCAGTCCACGGCTGTGCCTCAGCGTCGACAAGAGCGTTCGAGCTCGTCCACTGACGTCCTTGGCCCTGAAGTCGAACATCCGGCAGCGTCAACGGCGGTACAGAGGCCTACTGACGCATCAGTCCGATTTCATACACGAGGAGGGGAGCGACTAACGCGTGAGGCTGTTCGTGGTATCTTCGTGTTCTGAAGGTTGTGAATGTCGTCACCGTGTAGGTCGCGTTTTCTCCCCCGCTCGTCGCGTCCGTCACCAGTGCCACGCCCTTGTTCGTCACGGTTAACGCGATTCCTTTCGAGCGCCGCTTCGTAGGCTACAGTGATGTCAGGTTCCTCTTGGCTTCCACTCGATTGACGTGCAGGTGCCGATGAGGGGCGCTGCACACCTGCAGGTGCTAGTCCCGGAGAGGGTGCTTGCGATGTTGCTGGAGTTGAGGATGGCTGTGGTCGTGGACCTGTAAATCCAAGTTTTGCGAACATTGTCGAAAGGGATTCGAAGTTCTGGGGTCTGATGGGTGTGATGTAGTAGTAGAGAAAGAGAGAGAAAGTGCGCGAGCGATCCTATACTCAAGGTCGGGGCTGGGTTTGAAAGGCCAAAGGGCCAAAGTCTGTATTAGGATCGTCGTGATTGCCGACGCTATCTACAAGTTTATCTAATCGAGAGCAGACTCACCGATCAAGATCACCACCTAAGACCTAAGGCATGCGCACCTCCTCCCCGTGCACCCTGACGCGGTATAGACAAGTCTTCTCCGCACCCCAGTTATTCAAGCCCTCCACCACCACTACCGAGAAATCGAGGGATGCCTGCCGGACGAAATCGAAGACAGGCATGGTCTGAACGTGGTGTGCTCCATACAGGTCGTATTCGAAGATGGCGATGGGAATATACGTCCAGCGAGAGGGGTAGGGAGGGCCGCGTCGATCCGTGAAAGGCAACACAGCCTCGATCAGAGAAGTGTTGATGCCCTGCGCGCGGGCGTGATTCGCGGGGCCGTCAAGGATCCCCCATATGATAAGATGTCGAGGCGCCTCTCCAGCATCTGCAGCAAGCGTTCGTGGGATGTGCTGGACTGTGATGTATGTCGGTGAGATGGGGTGCGACAAAAGGATACCAAGTTGAAATACAGCGGAGCACGACCAGCACCGTCCGATCTCCGTGCCTTCGCTAATGGCGATGTTGGGAGAGTTCCAAGGTAGCGAAGATGAGAAGAAGCAGCCAGAAGTAAGTGCGCAGATCACCTGGCCGCCTGTGGCACGGAGGGCGAAGTCTTGCATGAGATCTGCGGGAGGCTGGAGGCGGTGGAGGACGATATCTGCAGCGATATCCGCGATATCCTTCTCGAATCCCAGACAATACTCTGCGAGGGACGGACAGTCGAATGACTGAGACGCTGGGCGAGAGACGGCAGATGGGACGAATGGAGCGGTGGCGACGCTGGACTCTGCTGAAGAGGGTGGTCCAGCCGGGCGAGTCGTGGCAGGTGTCTCGTGGTCGACAGGGGAGAGCGGTGCTGTCGGCGACAAGGGACGCGGAGTGCCCAGTAGGTGGGAAGATATCCATCCTGGAATATTCGAGAGCTCGAAAGCGGATAGTAGATGTTGGTACGGGGCCATGGAAGTTACGACGGTGCCTACGAGAGCGCTTTGGTAGAAAATATTGAGACAAGCGGCGGCGAACAGGAGCAAAGCTCCAGTGCGCCAGTAGGTTCGACGTCCGCGCGAGTTGGGGTGGTGATGAGGGTGATCCGTCTCCTCGACAGGTCCTCCTTCCTCTGCCAAAAAATGAACCTCGTCCCGAAACCCAGGGTCTGCAAGAAACTCTGTTCAAGACATCCAATGAGGATATGAGCGGGAGCTTACTAGTGTTGGGTGCTTCTTCAAACACGAAATCATAATGTGGATGAGAAGTCGTCATATGATCTGGGTGCCTTGGTATTTGTGTTGTGGTAAGAGGTCGTAGTAAGAGGTCGCGACTAGAGACAAAGAAAAGTGCGGCGTTTGCTCGCTCCCATCAACGTGTCGTGCTCGTGCGCCTGCAGGCTGAAGATCGCCCTGAGAAGTCGATCGGGACGTGACCACGACACCCTTCCTATAGCGAACGTGGACTCTCATCTCGCGTCTCAGTTGCGTGCCGCATCTTTCGAGCAAATTCGATCTCGCATCTCGCACCTCAGGCCTCAGGCCTCAGTACTCAGTCAGGAGCGCATCATCAATGGAGGTGGTCAGGTCAAAATCAAAGTCAATCAAAGTCAATTCAGTAGTGAAAAGTACTAGTAAATATCGAAGGACATGATCAATAACTAGAGAGCATCGCACTTGGGATCCGCGGGCGCGTGGTACAGACTTGTATGCAGGGGCCAACGTGCGCGCGGAATGTTCGTCTAGGCGACAAGCTAGTCGCTCTTCACCGGCTTCACCTCCCTGGCTAGTCCAGCTTCTGTTGATGCTCTCCGCGCTTAGCTCGCCGTGCCCTCCTCCCAGTTTGTGGCTGCGCTGCGTTGTAGTTGGTTTGCGTGCGTGCGCACCGCACGCGCGGTGTCTTCCTCTGACTCGTAGAGATAGTCGGGCAGGACGATAGACGATATCCGGGCAGTCTGCGTCTATCAAAGCGGTCGCGCATTGCGCATGGGCTAGGGCGAACTGCTACGTGAGGAGGAGGCGCGAGCCGACGTTGAAGGTTTTCCTTGAGGGCGAATAAGCCAGGTGTCAGATCACGTAGCTAGAGAACGACGCTGGGAAAGCTTAGTAGAACTGGGGCATCTCAAAATGTCAACTTACTACAATATGCACGTTGTCGCCTTGGGGGAGTTGGGATAATGAGGGAGACATGAGGGAGACTGAGAAGCGTGTCGGTGAGAATTCGAGCCTTCCGGAGCACTGGCGCTGTCGCCCACGTGAATGGCAGGTTTTTTGGCGCGCTAAAGAGGGCACTAATTTCGGCCCGCAAAATGATCTCGCAGCGCGTGACGTCACGGTATGTGCAGAACGCGTATCATTAGCGCGACTAACATTGAAGGATGTACAAGTGTAAAGATGTGTAAAGGAGCGGGGATGTTAAGGGTAGAAATGGTTGGTGGTAATTACATCTCTGAGGCCGTGCAAGTTTCCAGTGAATCCGGGGCCGGCTTTGATACCGGCGTGCACGGTAACGTGCATCGTGAGTTCAGAGTTAGAGGCGTGCATGCCACCCCTGCGCACATGAGTGACGCGTTGAACACAGATGGTATCGTTCCACTTACATGATGGATGCCGTATCGGCACCACGGAGGAAGGACGCGTAAAGCTCGTCGCTCTCAGCGACGTGCACGAGACAATCGTATGCCCAGGTGCGCCGTGCCTCCGTCGTCGAGGACGCGTTTGGCGGCATGAAGCGCAGCTCAAGACATCGGCCGTCGTAGTGGCCCCAGTCGACGATAAAGATCGGCGGCCATCTGTAGGGATGGTTGCGAGGGCGGGGATGTACTGGAGCGTAGAAAACGGCGGGGCGGATCAGGCGTGTAGTGAGGCGAGCGGCCATGACCGTGAATCGAACGAGGCGCGAGTCGTGCTAGGTATACGCGAAACAATGGTGACGCTGGAGAACGTGCGCCGGCGCTGGTGGTCGTTCACTGTGCTGTTGACGGGGCCAGGTGGTATGGCGCGTCGTGTTATGCTGACGCGAGACGATGGTGACGCTCTTGAGCGGGATGCGCCTGAACTGGGAAGCGTGCGTTGGCGGTAGTTTACTGCAGTGTTGATGCCATCGAAAACGCGATGCTCTCGCCGTCCTGACCGGCGGGAAGTCCAACACCGACTCACTATGCATTTCAAGAAGCTGGGACATACAGTATATGATAGAAGACGGTGTTCTCCTGCGCTCTCTTCTCTCCTTCTCCTTCGTCGTTGTCTTCGTCTTTTTCGCCTTTGCCTTTGCCTTCTCCCTCTCCCTCATCCCTCTCCCTCTCCCTCTCCCTCCGACCTCTCCCTCTCCCTCTCCTCCCTCGCCCAGGCGAACTCAAACACGCATACACGGGAAGAACGTGGAAGCATTAGGAGAGCGGCGGCAACTATTCTAGACACGAGGATGTCGAGGAGAAGCTTGAGCAGCTGAGAAGATGTGGAGGAGGAGGTTGTAGTCGCCCGGGTCGTTCAGTTCAGTCTTCAAGCGCTTCAGGCGCGCGCTCGATCGGGAATTCAAATCATCTCTGATGGGATCTCTTGGTCCTCTTGCATCCTCCTCCTCCATTCCACTGCAACTTACAACTTATGCAAGCACTGTACGCTGTTCTCTTTACCACGACTTCTTGGACTCGGCAGTAGCGCGGCTCATCGAACCCGGAACGCACCGTGGTTGAAACTCAGCTCAAAGTGCCATCTCGGCGAACTACGTTACGTTACGTTTACGTCCCCTGCATGCGCGGTGTATATAACCAGCCATACTCTGAAGAAATGTGCCTCCACCCCCGTGCCCACTACTTCCGCCATCTCCTCCATCTCTATCCCACCCCCAGCCTTCTCGACCCCACCCCTTGTGAGTATCCCTCGTGTCTGCGTCTGCTCCTCCCTAACGTGTCCTCTAGGATATGGTCAAATCCATACCCGCTGCCGCAACCGCGAAGGCCACGTCGCGCACGGCGAAGGGCTCCAAGGCGATCAAGAAGTCTCCCAAGAAGGCGTCAGTCAACAAGCAGATCGCTGTAAAGAAGCAGCTCACGGTTAAGAAGAAAGAGCTTACGGCCAAGAAGAAAGAGCCTACGGTCAAGAAGAAAGAGCTTGTGGCCAAGAAGAAGAAGCTCACGGCCAAGAAGGAGAAGATTCGGAGGCCTAGCAGCTTGGGCAGCTTTCGCTCATTCACGCAATTCAAGTGGCGATCGAGCACCAAGCTGAAGATGAAGGTGAGTCCTACTCAGATTTCGCATGAGGTCGGGTTGTTGAGGGCTGAATCCTTGGCAGAAAGATTGGCGGAGTCTCGTTCGGGGACGCCTCCAGACGGGGAAGCTTTGGAATCAGCAGCCCGCTAAGCTCAAGCGCAAATTCCTCGTTGAGGTGAGTCCACGCATTGTATTGACCCTGCTCTCGCTGACATGCTCCTTACAGTGCTGCGACAAATACAAAGTTCTGCGAAAGTATCAGGGTGCCTGGCCAGCTGAGGCCCTCGCACGCTACACCTTGTCCGATCTGAAACGCAGGGAGCGATCCAAAGTCGCCATGGATGTGGACGATGAGGAGGAAGCAGAGGGCAGCGAGGAGGAGAGTGGCGAGGAGGGCGACAACGAGGAGAGCGGCGAGAAGACCGACAACGACGACAAGGACAAAGGCGATCAGAGCGACATGGAGGAGAGCGGCGAAGAGGAGGAGAATGGCGAGGAGGAGAGCGGCGAGGAGGAGAGCGGCGAGGAGGAGAGCGGCGAGGAGGAGAGCGGCGAGGAGGAGAGCGGCAAGGCGGAGAGCG
>ALYI01004681.1:0-11449 GCA_001969225.1 Ceriporiopsis andreanae CBS 279.92 | reverse complement strand
CAGCCACTATCATCTGGACGACGCATGTCGCATTCACGCTCTACCTCCCTTACTGCAGGACTGTTCTCCTTACTGTCACCCACGTCGCTCATACCTCCTTCTCCTTCGACTCCGTCCCTCCCTTCATGGACACCATCCCACCGGAGCCGCTCTCCATCCGTGTTCTCGACCATCTTCAGTTCATCCTCCACAAGTACCCTCAGTGGTCTGGGTATAGGCCTCAATGGCGTTGAACCAGAGGCGACCGACCCAGAAACACCTCTGCCCATGTTCGAGGTGCAACCCAAGATGCTCGCAGTCGATCTCACTCTCAAACCGGGTGAATCACGTTGCTGTGCGTGAGTTCTACTGCATGTTCCCACTAGATATCGCCAATGACTGAATGTTTATGTCATTAGACACGTACCAGCTTGAGCTCCCTCGTAATCTGCCACCGACATACAAGGGGAGATGCCTGAAATTTTCCTACGAATTCGTTCTTGGAGTCTGCCGCGCGCTGCCACAGTCCGTCACTGGAATCAGCAGTAACAGCCGAGTATTGAAGGTGCCAATACGCGTGTATAATCATGTTGTCGGTAAGGCCTCTGTATCGAGATATTTATCCACCTGCTGATCACTCTACGAACCAGTTGACAGACCGCCAACGCCGTATGATATCCTATGGCCCCTTCACGCACACGGTCCAGCCACCAACGTAGTTCTCAGCGAAGCTCCCAGCGAGACGCGAGGCCAGACAACCTACACGTCACGGCAAAATTCGCCAGGCAAGCGTTTGCGGGCCACGGGGTGTTTGATGTGCCAACTGACTAAATTTCCAGCTACTGCAAGTAGCAGCGCCACCAGCGACGGCCTACGTTCTTATGCACAAAGTCTGCTGGCCTCTACTAGTTGCAGCGACGAGGTATCTGTTGACCAGGTGTCCGATAGTCGCATGCCCCACTCTTGGGCTCGGAGCCGAGAGGGGTCGCTGGGTTTGGCTATCGAAGAATCGGAGGCAGACCCAAGCTGTAGAGAGGCAGTCGAGATCCTGACACGGAATCCCAAGAAACGTGAGTCCCTACCCCTGTCCTTCCGATCGCGCTTCTCGATTCAGGAGTTGCGATCGTTAGTAGCTCCGTTCGCGCATGTGAGTTAACTGATCGACTCCTTCTCTTCTCCTTTGGCGCCGTCGTGCCGCCGGTATAGTTTCGTGGGACGTCCACAAGGATGGGGTTGAGGTCGCTGTGCTTACATTTACCAAGTCCGCTTATCGACTTGGTGAGACTGTCATGGGAGTGGTAGAGCTCAACTGGAGAGCTAGTAGGTCCAGGGTTTTGAAGGTCTGCACTCCTCGATACCCCGCCAGACCAGAGTTGACACATCTTCAACCCAGCTATCCGCTTTGCTCGAAGCGCACGAAGCTCTTCCCAGTAACCTGGCTCCATCCGAGCCAAGTTCCTCCCGCCACTTACGGCGCATCCATGCCGAGCACCACTCCTCGTTCATTGGAAACACACTACGCACCACTTTCTCGCTCGATATTCCTCCAGACGCCAGTCCTGCATTCCAAGTAGGTGTGTCCCCACAAGCATTTTCCACTCCGGCCGCCGCTCCTGGTGGGCTAGAGTGGAAGGTGCGCCTGATGCTTTTTGTCGCTGTTGGCTCGACGAACGCAAGAGAAGGCGCAGACAATGTGAAGCTGAAGCATCTCGTCCAAGTCGGCCACCGAGGCGAATGGGGCTCTTCTTGGAAGGCTGCTAGGACAATAGGACCATCCGAAAGACTGCCACTGCAGTCGAGGGTAGAACCTGCCGTCGCCTCCAAATCCTGGACAAGTATGCTCACAAGCGCTCTCTTGGGGAGTTCCGAGCCCGATAATCAGTATCACGACGGCGACGAGGATATCGACGGGTCAGAGGCGGGCGATTTGGAAGCAGACATGGGAGACGAGGACGACTGGAAGGAGCTGCAGGTTGAAATGGTCGAGTGCGAGGTACCTATCAAGGTCTGGCCAGGCAATACTGCGTTCAAGGCAAATGAGGTCATATTGGAAGTCTGAGTGCGTATCCTGCTGTTTGTGCTGGTCCGTCATGCTGATAGCGTGCTGAAAGCAGGACAATTCTCAAAGCGCGCAATTAGAGTGAAGCGCGATGTGACGGCTCGGACCGCGGACGTGAGAGAGCGGAATCATATCCATTCAGTACGAGCTCGTGCAGGTGGCCCAAGCTCACGGTCGCGTTCGCGTGTGGCACCAAATCTATTTGACGGATAAACTGATAGATGATACGCGTCTGCGAGCCCCTCTGCTGGCGCATTGCACCTGTGCGCTCGCGCATATGATATTCGCGTCATCATGGGATGGACTGCGGGTGTGCGCCAAGGTTCGTCTGAAATGTTGAGATGGATAACCACCCGGATATGTGGATCATGTCCCGGTGGTCGTGTGTGCATCCGGAGAGAAATGTTGTGCGCAAGAGCCTAGTCTTGTGATCGACCGGTAGACCATAAGCGAACAGGGGGGACGAGCGTCTAGTTTTGCGGGGCTCTGCAGAGGGCCAAGTCAAGTGCCGGGGCACGACCTCGTCAGCTGCCCACCATGCAAATAATTCCCTCCTCTCTCAACTAACCATCTTCACCAACGACCGCCATTCTTGCGTCCCCTCGAGGTCCCTCAATCGACCCTGCAGCCGTCTCTCTTCTCTTGCTTTTCTTTGGAGCCTTTCTAAAGACCAATCTAGACTGCCTCACTCCTGTTCTCTCTTCTAGAATCTGTATCACGCATAGATTCACGAATCACGGTCAGAGACGTCTATTGTATGTCTCACTCTTGCCTCCTCCCCCACACCACCGCTCACCCCTCCGTAGATTCACGACCATAGAGGCTACTAAGCACCGCGCTCAATCGCCGTAGAACAAACCGTTCCGCCCTCTCATCCGCCTCCTGTTCACCAATCTGGCGACTGTACAAACCTACAACCAACTGCGCAGTCTTGGTCTGCCTTCTATCGACATCATGCAGTCTCCGCATACCAAGCATTCGTCTGAGGACGATGCGGATCGCACAAACCGTTTCCTTTCCACGAACGGGAACGACACGCCCCATACCCTCAGCTTACGCGAGCGTGCTGCGAGTCAGCCGCCGCGTTCGTCTCATAATCAGGGCTTTCTAGCGTCGCCCTCCTTGCAGTCTATGCGCACAAACTCGGGAGGCGCGAGTGGATGGCCGAGGTTCTCGTCGGGCCTCAACCCCAATTCTACTCTCGGCGCACTCCCACAATCCGTCCCCACCCGAAGCGCATCGTTTTCAAGCTCTGCAAACGCGCAAACGCTGTTCCCGCCCGGAGCGCGGGAGTCGCGCTTTGGCGCATTTGCATCGACTTTCGAAGACGACGAGTCTGAGGCGCTTTCCGACAACACGGACCCCTTCTTTGACGATCGATTGACCGGCAGCCTCCATCAGTCCGCCATTGGGAGTGGTATACGTGGCAGGACGTACGCAGCGGACTTGACTCGCAGCAGGTCACAGTCTGTCGCGACCACTACGACAAGGTCGGGCATGATCGGAAATCCGTTCTCAGGGAGTCCTTGGAACGACTCGTCCCTGTCTTCCAATCCTCAGAACATACCTGGCTCGCGATATGGGGATCTGAGACCTCCGGGAGCCAGTCAGCACGGCTCGCTTGGTGCGCTCGGGAGATCACCGTCGGGCGGATATTCGCGCGGCGTAGGGTCCTTCACCGACCACTCGAACATGAGTCCTTTCGTCCGCGACGTAGGGCAGATATTGTTGGATGACGGGTCGGCGTTTAAGGATTTGTGGGTGAACCCGCCGATTAGGGAGGAGAACGGCGGCGGCAGCGGTACGACGAGTCGCAGGCACAGCGTGAGTGTAGTGCAAGCGCGGAGGCCAACGGTGGTTGGATTCAACGCGCCAGGCGCAGAACCGGACGAACCATCGTTCTCCCGACCTGGCGTGTTCCATTCGGCCTTCAGCTCCAGCGGCCGCAGCGCCCTGATGCTAGCTGACGACGAGCTTGCCGACGATTTGAACATGCTCAGCCTAGGCCAAGAGGAAGGGCGTCGGTCGTCGACTTTCCAGCCTGACAGCGCACCGACATCGGTCCCAATATATGCTCCCAGCTCACGGAGCCCACCCGCCCCTGAACGTCTCTCTCCGTACCAGCCCTTGCAACTCAATATTCCAAGTAGCGGGTCCTACGCAGCACGTCAAGGCCTGAGTTCACCGAATGACAGTGTCTTCTCAAGCGGCAGTCCCTCGCGACACCACGAACTGGAGACAAGCGTGGCTCGCGATACGGGCCGTCAGGGTCTCATGGCACGGTTCGTCCCAGGACAAGGCATACAGCATATTCCTGAGAGTAGCATCCTGAATGCAACCGCCGGCACGCTGCGTTCTCCGACGCACTATGCTCAGCCGATGCAGCGCCGCCCGTCGGATGCCACGAAGTCGCTCGCGGAGCTCGGGAAGGGTGTACCGCTTCACTCCGTGCCCACATCCTGGCCACTGTTCATCGTCGAGTTCAAGGCGAAGCGCACGGATCTCTTCTACTGCACCGATCTTTCGCTCGATATCAGGATCGGGGATCTTGTCATTGTGGAGGCCGATCGCGGAAAGGATCTAGGACGCGTCGTCAACGACACCATCACTCTAGCTGAAGTAGAGGCGTTCCAGAAGCAGCAGCGGCTGCTCAACGGCTACGCAGAGGCGGCCGGACAGAGCGTTCCCATGAGCCCAACAGGCGGCTCGAAGGAAATAAATCCGAAGATGATATATGGCAAGGCATCTCAACAAGACACACAGTGCGTGCATTCATTTATTTTGCGCTGGATTTGCGCTGATGGTGCTGTCATTCCTTTAGGGGGTTGGCAACTAAGATACAAGACGAAGCAAAGGCGCTGGAGCTGTGCAGGAGCAAAGTCAGGCAGCGTAAGTTGCCTATGGAAGTCGTTGATGCAGAATACCAGTGGTACGCATCCATGGTCTCAGGAGGACCCGGTCTATCTGATCTGTTTCGTGTGCAGGGATCGGCGTAAACTCACATTCTACTTCACTGCGGAGAAGCGCATCGACTTCCGTGAGCTGGTTAGGGAACTCTTCCGGTGAGTCTCCTGGACCTTGTGTATACGTGACGACGTCCATCTGAAACTTCGTCGTAGACTGTACAAAACCAGAATCTGGATGGCTTCCCTCGGCGGCATGGGTAACCTCGACCAATAGGCTATCCGTGTAACCCTGATACCTCCACCGGCGCTGGAACCCAAGCATACGCGACGAAAAATGACACAATGTATCCTTCATTTCACCAAGGTGTCTAGATATGTACTCATGTCTGGTTATATCTCCCGCTCTTGCTTTTTTAAATGCTGTTCGCATTCGTTACCGAAGCATAGTGTTTGCTATGTAAGATAGCTGGAGTAGTCTTTGGACGCTGCTTCGATATCCCCTACTCTCACATATTAACTTTATGCCGGCTTTTAGTATCAGTCCACCCTGTACAACAGTGTCCTTCCATATTTTATTACTTGTCGTCTCTTTATTAAATCGACGAGCCAGTCACTGGACCTTGTCTATGAAGTAAAACACCTTGTATTATACTCAGCATACTTGCAATCCAGTCGCAGGCGCTATATTGATTTCAGTACTCGCGTGCTCAGGACACGCTCGCTGCCATGTTTGCCAGCAATCTTTCTCTGAGATGAATTAGCTTCGTCTGTTCGGCTTGCGCCTTGTCAAGCTCGTGGCGTGCCAGCTCAATATTCTGCCGAAGGCCAGATAAGACAACTTTGTTAGCAGGATGTAGGTCGAAAAAATATGGTCACGCACCGGTGGAAGGCCTTGATATGTCTGCAGTTTTACCCTCTTCAGCTTGAGCTCTTGATCTTTCTGTCTCAAGTTGTCTCGACTCGCTCCGAGCTCAGATGCCGTACGAGGTGATAGTGTAGTGGTGCGTGCCTACCATAGCACCGATAAGTATCATATTAGAACGTCCGCCACTATCTTCACGTACAGTGATTGTCTCTAATTCCTTCTGGTATTCGCGTGCTTTTGCAGCAAGTGCATCTATTCGCCGTGGAGATACTTTCTCTTCCTCAGCGACTTCTGTCGTTTCCGTCCACCTGGCAACTGAAGATAAGGCTCAACCCCTATAACAACTTCGAACGCACCTCTGCATTAGTTGAAACTCGAGAGCTGAGTCCGCCAAATGTTCCTGAAGACACTCTTCTGCGCGCTGAAGCTCCAGAATCAGCCTTCGCAATAACAGCTCCTCACGAGCTCTCTGGTATATAGCAGACAAAACGCTAGACAAAACGGTGAGCAAAGGGCGTTGTTGGCACCAATTATTTACCTCGATAGCTTCAAGTCGTCAGCTCCCAAGGCCTCCGATATGATTACGAGTGCTTGCAGACGCGTCTCAAGGCCTTCACAAAGGTCTTCCTGCGCGCCGTTCCCTGCCCAACCAACCACGTCAGTAATTTATCAATTAATTGAGCATCAAGAGCCTCACTAGGCCGAACACGATGTTTTTCCACGCTCATGACTGCTAAGTGGATGGCGAATGACAAGGAGGAGAGCAAGGATGGTTTGAGACTCCGCGAACCGCGAGAGCGCACGCGACTCATTTAGGAGCACGTGGTCGCGTGTCCGTCTTCTTTTGCGAAACTGAAGTCCGCGCCACATTTCACACTATAGATGTCATAGAGTTCGTGTACAGCCCCTCGTAAGGGAAATAAGACCCTCCTTGGAGAAAATGATCGGATTTTATGGCAGCGTATGAGTAGCTGTGCATTCGCTGGCACTGTCATTGAATGAGGCACTGTATAACCCTGATAGAGCATAAATACTTGTGAGAAAGCTTACAATGTAACGGATGCCACACGGTTGTACCAGTGGCGAGTATTCATGTGACGTTGGTACTTGTAGGTATCTGGTGATAGTGGTATTAGAATCTGACAGACTTCCGAGTCCGAACGGGAAGATTTGTGATTCGGTACTTTCTCCAGTCCCACTCTTTCCTTCCTACCACCACCAATTCTCGCAGTTGGGCCAGGATGAAGGCTTTTCCCTCCACATAATTTCATGACCTCATCTGATACATACACTGGCTGAGCCCTCTATATATGACTCCAAGAAATGTTCAAAACATGGAGGCTTGCCAGTCCGGCGGAGACGCGCGCCAGATCATATAGGCTGCGGGCGCTGGCCTAGCTGCCTTACCTCGCAGCCAACGTCCACCGTGGCGAAAGCTGTACTACATTATCCTCTGCTACCTGTGTTCACAATTCCTGTGCTTATATTCTGGCAGTTGTGTTATCTCGGTTCCTTACTCTCTCTCTACTGTTCACACCCGTCATCATGGTCACTGTAACCCCAGACAAAACTCTGAAGCGAGCTGACCCCTCGACGATCCAAGACAAGTTCCTCGTTGGCTATCAAGGCTGGTTTACCTGCCCAGGAGATGGCCCTCCCCTCGACCCACATCATCACGGATGGCTGCATTGGTTCACGTATCCAATACCTGATGGCGGACGACCCAACACCGATCTGTGGCCGGATGTTTCTGAGTACTCCCCATCTGAACTGTTCCCCGCCCCAGGACTCAAATTCGCCTCTGGCGAACAAGCTTTTGTTTTCTCTTCAAGAAATGCCCGGACTGTTGAGCGACACTTCCACTGGATGGCGCTCCACGGCGTGGATGGTGCGTTCCTGCAGCGCTTTCTAGGACAGTGTGACCTCGAGGGCGGCAATGAAGGGATCAGAAATCAGCGAGACGAGGTCGGGGACCGCGTACGAGAGGCAGCCGAGAAGGAAGGCAGGGTGTTCGCCATCATGTGCGTTGATCACATTCTCTCGCACGACAAAACCCCTAACACGCGTTGTAGGTACGATATCTCTGGCGTCGCGCCGGACCGCATCCAGCGGGTCTTGGAAAAGGATTGGATCCACCTCATTCGCGAGAAGCGTATCCTCGATAGCCCGAATTATCTGCGAGACAAGGGTAAGCCTGTAGTGACCCTCTGGGGCTGGGGCATGTCGGGCGCAGGGCACGATCCCGCAGTCCTGCGAGCCTGCACTGCATTTATCCGCAACAATACCCCGGGCGGCGCGTATATCATGGGTGGCGGTCCCGCGTATTGGCGCACTTCAGACAACGATGCCGACAGAAACCCGGAGTTCGTGAATGTGTGGCTGGAAGAATTTGACGCGATCTCTCCGTGGACTATTGGTCGCTTTGGCAGTCCGGAGCACGCAGATCGGTACGCCGAACAGGTTGTGAAGGTTGATTTGGAGGTTATCAAGAAGAGGAATGAAGAGGCGGAGAGGGGAGTCCCAGGACGACGACACATCGACTTCATCCCTGTAATATTTCCGGGAGGATCGGTGCGTACGCAAAGGTTGCATATTGCGGTCACATTTTAACGCGCCGGCTGAATAGGGATTCAATCTTTCCGAGGGTAAATGGGGTTGGAATGATATTCCTAGACGTGGTGGACAGTTCTTGTGGCGGCAGATATGGAATATGCGGCGTCTTGGTATTCGTACCATGTATGGCGCGATGTGGGACGAGTGAGTAATATGTTCGAACGCCACGGTACGGTTGGCTGAGAATGTGACAGATACGACGAAGGCACTGCATACATGCCTGTGGTTTCGAAGAAGCGTCAATTGCCGGTCCACGAAAAATGGAATTTTATGGCGTTGGATGAGGATGGATTTGATCTCCCTCCTGATTGGTAAGTCATATCTACATATATGCGTCCATCCAAGCTCATTCCTGTCAGGTACATGCGCATCGCTGGGTTTGCTGCGGAAGGTTTGCGTAGCGAACGCATGGTGCACGAATCGCTTCCGTCGAAAGAACTCCAAGACTACTGGTCGACGCGGCCTCGCTATGAGAAGTCGCAGTCCGATGCCGGGCCGTCAGGCTCTGGCAAGGCTGAATCTTGGGAGGATTGGGAGAAGGCGCAGAAAGGAAAAGACGGTCAGGACGAGCCACCTCCACCACCGTATACCTTAGAGGTGGAGGAGCCTTCCGTTCCACCGCGGCCTGCTGTCGGTGCTCTCAACGCTAGTGAGAAGGGAGGGTACCAAGGACCTCCCCCGCCGGTCTCGCAACATCCTCCGCCGATGAACCATGGCTCCTCGCAGGGGCCGCCACCAGTTGCGCCTCTAGCCTCGCGTCCATCGATGTCTCGTCCGGTGCAAGGTCCTTCCTCCCCCATCGGCGGTCCCCCGCCGCCAATACCTACCACCTCTCGACCGCACTCCAGCGGACAATTGACGGCATCCCCTCCCTCGGCCGTGTCTGCCTTGGCCGATGATTTCAGCCGGCAGCGCCTCTCGTCGACCTCGCCACCCCGCCAGCAGCGGTTCGAACCACCGCCCGTACACCCGAACCGCCCCTCGACATCACGGCCGACGTCGCCATACCGCGCGCCGTCCGCGCCGCGACCAACATCGCCGTACCGTCCGTCGTCTGCGCCGCGCCCAACGTCGCCGTACCCTCCCCCAAATCCAGGTGCAGCACCAGGAACGTGCCCGAACCCGTCCTTCCCCTCCTTCCCGTCCGACCCATACCAGCAGCCCCAGGCGTACTCGTCGTACAGCTCCGGACCGCCAGGGAACACAGGCTTCCCCGCGCCAGGCCTCCCGTCCCCGTCCCAGGGCCCGTCCTCGGGGCCGTGGGCGTCCGCCGCGTGGCCGCCGCCGCAGTGGGGCGTGCCGCCGTCCCCGCCGTCGCAGGCGTACTCCTCCTACCCCGGCTTCGAGCCGCCGAGCAACGCGTACCCCGCGCCGTACGGCCCGCCGCTGCGCCCGCGCCCGTCGGTGTCGTCGCACTCGCACACGCCGTCGCCCGGCCCGCCGTCGCCTGCGGCGTATGGCCAGCAGGGCGGGTTCGGGTTCCCGCAGGCGTACGGCGCGGGGATGCCCAACGCCACGCAGGACTACGGGTACGCGCCGCCGCCGCAGGCGCAGCAGGCCCCGCAGCCGTATGGCGCGTACGGCGGGAACGCGTATGGCGCGCCCTCCCCGACTCACGGTACGTCTCGCGTAGTTCATCGATGGTATGGTTGCTCATATTCTTATTAATTCTATTCAGACTCGTACCCAAACGGCCCCGACGGCTACCCGCACGCGAACAGCGGCGCGCGGCCGCCCCAGCACCCCACGTACCCCGGCGGGTCGTACAGCGCGCCGCCGCGCCCGCCAGCCGCAGGTGGCTCGAGCGTGTTCAACCCGGCGAAGCTCACGAGCCTCGCGCAGAGTGCGTACCCCTCCCCCTTTTCCCCTTCCCTCCTCCCCTTTCTTGTCTTCCCCTCCCTTCTCCACACTTCTCTTCTCTTCTCTCCCCTGCCGCCCGTGCTAACTCTGACGTGTAGGCGGGATCTCGACCGGCGGGAAGCTGCTGAACAAGTTCAAGCGGTGACGTAGGCGGTACCGTCACCGTGCACCGGACATTACTTTCATTCATATATTTATATATATATTAGAGCAATACAGTAGGGTTAAATTGGACGCTGCTGCTAGTGCTGCGTGCGTCGTCATATGACACAGACACGCCTCGCACGGCCGGCGGGACATCTAGTCTACATACGTGTGATGGATCGGACAGAACGACAGGACAGGACCAGACGGTGTATGTTATCTAAGAACGGCCACGGACATCATACATGTCATGTATACGATTCTCGTATCTTTATTAGCGATAGCAGCGCGAATACGATAGATCATAAGCCGGGACATTAAGCTTAAAGCACGGGCGCGGGCACTAAATAGAACAGACATTTATGGTACGTATATGCGGATGCGAGCACTGGAGCTGGGGTTGAGATCAGGGTACTTAGTCTACAAAATGGTGGGATGAGGAGGGCATAGCGACGTCTAGCGATGGTCAAGCAGAAATGAGTCCGGGTCGTAAGATGTCGTGCAGTCGGGCATCATAAAAGTACGGTCGGTCGTGAGCTGCAAACGGATTAGTGCGTGCGGACGTAAAGCGCACTCCCTCCGCCACCTCCTAGCGGCTACAGCACGAGCACACTACACCCCGCCAGCCCGCCCACGGCCCTATCCACACGCATCAAGGCGGGGCCGGGCAGGCGGCCGCTCCAGCCCGCGGGGTGGTACGGCGTTGCGCTCGCGGGCGCGTCGAAGCTGTTGCGCTCCTCCGTCTGGCACACGCGGTTCGCGGTGTCGTGGAACGGCGCGACGGGCGGGAGCGGCACGGGCGTCGCCTTGGCGTACGGCGTGAGGTCGAACGCGCGTAGCGAGTCGGGCACCCAGCGCGACGGCGAGGGCGCGCGCCGCGGGCGTTTGCGGCGGGGCCGTGCGGCGTTGGCGTCGTCGGAGGCGGAGGCGGAGGCGGCGGCGGCGTCAGAGGAGTCGGCGGGGTCGGGCTGGGCGGCGCGTTTGCGGCCGCGCGTGAGGGGCCCTGGGGTGGGAGCGGCAGGG
>ALYI01004680.1:0-22792 GCA_001969225.1 Ceriporiopsis andreanae CBS 279.92 | reverse complement strand
GTGTCCGTGGGCCGGCTAGTGCATCTTTGTCTGAGTTGTAGTCTGGTTCAATCAGATTGTGTGCGCGTGCTGCGACACGGCGTGCACCCGCGTTTGGCAATGTTGCTATTTCAATCTGGCGACGCAGTAGCTGCGTGAAACCCCAATACGCGTTCTTGAGATCGGTGAGCAGCTCGAATTTTCGCGAGGTTGTGTCGGCGAGAGACGATGATGTTATGACAGCCTTGAACCCTTTCAGGTAGCTGGGTCGGAATGTGGCCTTTGCTCGTCTGGTCGGTGTGTCGCTGTCGAATAGCCACGGTGGGGTTGTGATGTATGCGTCCCACACGTGCGGAAGCAACAACGCGCCAGCTCCGATTGTCTCCATGATTATGCCGACCATGGCGACTCTTGCGTTCACGTAGAACGAGCACGGTAATTTGAACCAAAAGCGTATGATATTTTCGACTTTGGCGGGCACGACATCGAGGAGGTCACTCTGTGTGAAGAGTGACTTGGTCGCTGCCTCTGTGTATGTCTCTCCCGGTTGTAGGATCTTCGGGATGAAGCTCGCGGAGTTGAGTACGATTTCGGTTCGTCTCTGTAGTCGGTCTAGGACCGTGAAGGTCAACCGTGCGAGTGCATCGTCATCGTCCAACGGTTCTGATCGGAAGATACCTTCTACGATCTCGCGACTTCGAGATCGTAGACGGTCTACCATGGCAATGCTGAAACGGCGTTCGGTTATCATGATACGTTGACGACCGAAATTGGAGGTGACATGGTGTAGGTCGTTGTTGTTGCGGAGGTAGTCCAGTGCTCCAAGGAGGTTTAGTGCGTTGTCGGAAGTCTTGATCGCACTGGACGGCATAGCGCCAACGTCAACACTGTCCAGCACTGACCATGCTTCCGATACAGCCTGTGGCAAATAGCTCTGGATGTGTTGTTCGGCCAATTTCACTCGTCTGACTTCTCGTTCGAGTAATCTGGCCTTAAACTGTCAAACGAATTGGGACCCTGGGTGGTTGGTCGAGGTGTTAGGTTATTGGTTTTTTAGTCGGGGTGTGGTACTTACGTTGTCGTTGGTGAACATCTGTCGACGCCTCTTCGAACTCGTCCTCCGTGTCTGAGTCGTCCTCTAATAATGTATCGGGGTTCTCTGACGGGCTGCCCTGCGTGTGTGTTCCTTCTTCGTTGACGTGATTTAGTCGTCTACGTTTTCTGGGACAAGAAGTTCGATATAAGAATCTGTTGTACTACATGACATTTATTGCTATTTACCCCGACACGGCCGTCTTTCCCTTGTTAGCGTTCGTTCCACTCGATGCGTGCTCGCTGCCATCACTTGCGCTTCCGCTGCTGTTGCGCCTACGTCTTGGCGAGGTCCGTGTGCCCTTCGTGCCGCCGTTGCGTCTGGTATCAGTCGCAATGTTGTCCTTGGAGCGAGTGCGTGGCGGTGATATGTCGCGCGACGCTGGCCTGTCGCTGCGCGGTGAGTCGGGGGCTGATCGGGTAGGGGAGTAACGGTCGGCGTCGTACTCGCCGGTCGTGGCATCGACAAGTTTGCGCTTGCGTTGGGATCGCGTGGTGGGCCCTGCGCGGTCGTCATCTTCGTCGGCGACGTCTTCACGGGTGTCTTGGGTTGCGGTCCCGAGTTCTGGCAAAGTGGGTGTGCGCGTACGGTCTTCGAAGTCGATCATGCCGACGTCGCCCGCGCTATCTTCCTCTCTTGCGTGGCGGGCCCGGCGTGCCGACGATTCTAGTTCGTCGACCGCTGCGCCCCAGTTCGACTGAATCCCGCCCCCGAGCACTGTCTTCAGGGTGGCGAGTGTCGCGGCTTGCGCTGTGTATTCCTGCATCTTAGCCTGGTTGAACCGGGCATCTGTCTATCGATGAGAATGGTTGTTGGCATCGTGCGAGACTTAACTCACGTGTGGACTCGTTTCCCGGTTTACGTGGGGATGCCTTGTTGCCCGTTGGCCTCGTTGGTCGCGCTGTTTGTGTGACTTAGAATAGGCAGCGGTGACTGTAATACATGTGGCTTACGGCGACCATTGGTACCTTCCACCAGCGGGTGTGCGTTGGGTGCGGTCGGGATGCCTCGAGCCATGTGTGGGTAGAAGACCTTGAGGTAGTTGTGTCTTGCGCGTTCCGTTGGCGTGTCGTGGTTGATTGGTTGGTGAACCGCACTGTCGGGGCCCAGAACCCATGGGGTCGGTGTGATCACGCCTTCCGCAGTGTGTGCACTGAACGCGTTGATGAATACATCACGGTCGACGTGGATGTTGTATTCTGCGGGGAGTTGGCTCATCCACTCCCGCACGAACAACAACGATCCTCGGACCATGTAGTTCAGGTGCTCGTCGATCACCATGGTCATGATGCCGTCCGTCGCCACTGTGGCCTGGTTACTCACGGCCGTGCGTGGTCTACTGTGGTCTTAGCGTGATTTTTTGTAGTATGGGGTGCGTGTACTCACAAAACACCTGTAAGCTCCGGCGACATGTAGACTGGTTCGGCACGATGCGGGAGACTTGCGAAGCTGTGGCGACACGTTCCTTCCATGAAAGGACGAGACGGGTAGGTGATGACACCGACTCTGTAAGCCCACGCTGGTGCAATGGTACCTGGCGCTGAGATCGGTGCTGTACCGCCGTGGGGAAGCCGACCGCAGAATAGGAGAGTGCTGCCGGGTACGAGTGGCATGGATATCCCGTACCCGGGAAAGGTGAGACGGCCCGATTCGTCGCCGTCATTCAAAGGTAAGTCGGACATGACAGTCATGCAGGTTAGGGCGGCGCCAGCGTCATGACTGTCCCTGTGGGCCTTGCCAAAGAATTGCATGACCTGCCCGAGGTCCCCGTCTGTTATAGCTCGCGTTAGAACAATTCGTGACCCCTCGTACTGATTTGCTTACCGCTGTCTCCATCTTGACCAGGCGCGAGGTTGAGCTGTACTGAGGAGTAATAGTAATTTTCCTTGCAGCCCATGACCGGCGCGTTGATGACCTGGTGGTATTCTTTCATAGCGCGGACGTAGGGCTCGGGCGCGCCGTTCTCGAAGGTCTTGACGGCGAGTTCAGTGACGGCCTGAAAGGGCGAGATCGGTCAGTTCTTAGTCACGGTTGCGAGATATACTTGGCTGCACATACGTGAACCAGGTTCTTCTGTTTAACCTGGTGCTCGTCCAATACGCCGTCGTACACTTTCGCAGCTGCGGGTGGCGCGGCTAACATACGACTTTGTTGCACCATGTTGCCGAGCCCGTACGCGCGGTCTGTCGGACGGACGCGATGAGCGCGAGGGTCTTCTTCGAAGTACACGCTCTCTGGTGTGCGTTGATCGCGAGGTCCTAGAATCTCCATCGTCGCGTCTCGGGCGCGCTGGCGTTCCGCCTCAAGTGTACTGCGTAGAGATCGGTGAGCGGCACGCAATTAAAGCCGACGATGTGACTTACGGATCGAACAGATACATCCCTTGCACGATGTCCTCCGTAGCGTCGCCATCGCTGTCCTTATTGCGGGCCACCAGCCAGTCTCCGTGGCGGAATATCGGATGACCTGTGAATATGAGTGAACAATCAACCGGGCGCGGTGCACTAAGATGCTCACCGTGTTTCGATTCAACCTCGCGGTCACGGCCGAGAGGCACTTGGAGACCCTCGGTGCGCTCGAACTCGACCTGCTTGCCGTCGTCGCTTGAGTCGATGAACACGACGAAGGTGCGTCCGCGTTGCGCTTCGAGTGCCGTGGCCGTGTTGCTGCGCGGTCGTAAAGGGTGTGGCTCGGGACTTGACCACAGGTAAAGAGGTGGGTCGTCGATGGCGCGGTTGGCAATCTCGGGCCCGTCGTAAAGACGAAGGTTGTAGGTGGCGCGTTCAGTCGTTGGAACAACGGTGTAAGGTGCCATGGTGATCGGAGATGGTTTGAGTGCTGAGTACTGGGTGCTATTGCGTGTGTTAGAAGGTTGGAAGGACTTCTGGGGTGTAGTCACGAACGCGACGCGCCTTTATACGCGGCGTTCACGCCCAATGATAGGGCGCGTGTGCCGGGTCACTTGGCGTATCTCTATGTCCCTTTGTGTTTCCAACGTGTCGGCATGTATATCGAGCGAAGCAGTACCGGTGGCGCGTTGTGGCGAGACACTTGTGCGTCCCGGGTTGTTCGAAATAGCGTGAATGTTCGCTATGTCGGTTCGACGCGCTGTGTCGTGTTCGACCCGCCTTCCCGTGCTTCGACCTTTGGTACTGCTTTCGCCTGTCTTGGCCTTCGCTGTACACAGGTTAGGCTGACCTGTGACGTCAACGTAAAGTCTCCGTTCAACACTTGTTGAACGGCGGCGTTACGTTTGCGTCATAGGCCCTAAGTATACATCTTGTCGTGCTTTTTGGTGTCGCCTGTGGCGTCGGATCGGGTGGGGCGATGACTTGGTCGTTATTCTTGTATTTGCGCTCGAGGTACCGCACCGGCGGGGCTCAGCCACTCGAAGTCGCGGACTTTGACGGTTTGGTGGGCTGCCGTCCGGGTGTCGCGTCCTTTCGGCGGGATGAAGGTGGCCATAGTGAGCGACTCACCAAGCCTGGGCCGTGTTCCCCTCCCTGCTAGCTGTCTCTACCCTGCTAGCTCCGCCTCTGTCCCTTTCTGCACCCACTTCTACTCCCCTCTCACGACGTCTTTGGTCGTCTGCGCCGCCCTCGTCTTCTTACCCCGGTCCGGTGGGGTTACTCCGTCCCGCCAGTCGTGGTGAAGGCAAGGGACGCTTGGTGATGCGGTGCGTGATGACGACAGGTATCTGTCGCCATCGACCGCGCGTATTCGTCGGTCGTAGTGCGGACGCGGCGGAGGTGTGGAGGTGGTGGTGAGTAGTGGTGGTGGGAGAGAGCAAGTCTGAGGCGCCGGCTAATGGGGCGTCGTGCACGTGGGTCATATCGCGTGGGTGCCACGTGCGCGTTCTCATGGGAGTTGCAGGCGCTTTACGACTTGCTCTTTCACGCCGCCATCGTCACTCGCACCACCACCGCCTACCGCTATCCTCTCTGGCCTGTTTGTGACGAAAGATACCTTTCGTCACGACGTTTTCCTTGTGTCTTCTATATTCTATTCCTCATTGGTGCGGGTGGTGGTGGTCTGTGTGCGCTCGTGCGAGTCGTGTCGACGCGTCTTCGCGTAGGACCAAGACTCGTGTATTGCTGCAATCCATCGATAGTACTGTACGTTTTGTCTTCTCTGCATCCTGTGTCCGCGACTTCTAATGTTTGATTGTCGTGTCATATAGCCACATTACCGCCCTTCGTTGTGTCGGCTGCTAGACCCGAGACTTCGTGTCTCCTCGAGGTGCGTTCACAGTTCGCTGGTGATGGTGCAGATGTTGAAAGGTCGTGTAGACTCGCCTCTACCATCTTGATACCTGTCTTGTTCGGCGGGTTATTGTTCGCTCTGGGATCTAGGTGAGTTGTATGCCAGATTGGTTTTGGTGCTTGCTTGACCTGCATGTAGATGAGGCCATCTCGGCGTGTCGACTGCGTACAAGAACGCGACGCTGTCGTTGTTGTGGTGGGTTTGAACACCACCACATGTCCTCCACCACTACCTCGACGCGTCGCTGCGTCCATCATGTGGCACTGGGCCATACACGATCGGTTCTTTTTGTATGACGGGTACCATTACGCCGCGTTCATCCCTGAACGGCTCGTGTTCGAAGGCAGGTTACTGTGTTGCCTAAGTGGTGGTGCGTCCACAGTGCCATACGTGGTTGATCGGCCGCCCGATGGTCGCGGACCCGCTTCTTCCACGTCGTCCGCTGTCTACTCCGTCGAGCACGCCGTAGTAGAGCAGTGGGCTGAGCTGGAGACTGTGGTGGCAAACTTAACAAGCGTCGTATCGTCTTACGTGCGGGACTTCGTATTCGACACCATCCTTTTCCCACCGCCTTCTACCTTCAAGTATGCCGCGTCTTTCAAGACTTTGAGCGCGCTTCGAACTGCGGTCATGAAAACACGAGCAGCGTTCATCTTTCGGCTGGCCTACGTGTCGTATCTCGTTTGTCGCAGCTACCGTCTCGACGATGACACCCGAGAATGTCCGTTGTGGGCACAACACGCACTGCTGAACGGTCGTCTATCGTGGGCGGTCTACAACGATCTCAGTACGACATGGGTCCTCGACATGGCTGTTCCGCGAAAGGGTGCGTTCGTAGACGTGCTTCAAGGTATGCGCGCGAATGAATCTCGACCGGAAGCTTCGACACTCTGGTTCTCTGAAGTGCCACAGCTATTGGCATTTGGGAAGGGCCTTCCACTGTGGTTGTATTATGGACAGCCGCACGTTCCCAACGGCGATCATTATCGTCTCGCGCGTGACCATTTCCCCACTCGCGAGGAGTACGCGGAGTCTCGTGCTCGCTTCACTACTCGTCTGTCGTCTTCATCCACACACCCCTCTGGTAACACGGCCCGTCTTCCTGTCTCCTGCTCTCTCGCCGCTCCCGACACGTCGCGTCCTGGCATGATTGGCCGGTCGTTCGACGAATGGTGTGCCCACGTTCGTCTTTGGATCTCTGCCAAAAAGCATGCGGCAGACTTGTACACCCGCTTGCTGTATGAGCGTCGCGAGCGTGCCAACCGCGACCGGCCGTTGACTTCTCCGGGAGGTCCGGCTATGTTTATGTGGAATGAAACGCAGGGTGCAAACTGCGCCGCACTCACTTTCCTTCCCGTAGCCACGGGCGACGAGGGGTTTGCGTCCGCGTGGGCTGTATCGGCGCCGCTTGATCGATTCTACGACCCCTGCGCCGATGAGTGCCACTTGCGTGAAGTGCTCGTCGTGGAAGACGAAGCCGACGCCGGTGTTGCCACTCTCGGCTGCGAGTCTGAGCAGCTCACTTTGACTGTCGACGAACCCGGTGTTCAGGGTGAGTAGTGCGTTTCTCGTGTCTTTCTCGATCCATCTCATCGTCGTTTAGCTAGCTCGGACACGGATCCTAGTGTTTCACGTCATCTTCGCCGGACGTCCCTCTCTCCTGCACGTGGGCCCTTACCACTTAGGTCCCGGTCTCCACCTCGGAGGATCGTTATCGACTTGCTTGGGAGTTCTCAAGTTTCGAGTGTTCCGCCCGAACCGGCGCTGTCGTTAACGATGCCTTCTTCTTTTATGCGAGCTCGAGCCCTCGATGTACACCTGGTCCCTGACAGTCTGGATATCCTCTTGCGCAACCGATTCGGCATGACGTTCGACAATGTCCTCCCTGTCGCGCCCGACGCCGTACAGCCGCAGTGTCCGCTCAACGCCGTCCCATATATCGTGGGTTCTGTACCGACCACGGACGAAGTCCCGTCCAATGTTGTGCCACTCGTCGCGATATTCCTCGCATATTGTATGCGAGGTGAGCGTCCGCCTCTCCACGTCTGTGACCTATCTCCCGTGTATCAGAGTACTGGTCCGTTGCACCGTTTGCTCAAATCTTTCGTCGTTCGCGAGGTCGCTCCATCTTTGTGGACCCTGGACTCGCGCCTGCCTACAGGGGATGATGTCCCCTGGTTGTGCCTCATATCCGACCCAGTCACGCTTTTGCACATCGCTCGTGGGCAGTGGGGTCAATCCAAACACGACGTGGCCACAGGTCTCGTCCGACGTGGTCTGCCTTTTCGCACTCTGACGATCGCTGCGGCCAATCCTCCGCCTCCATCACATCCCAAAGTCGATTTTGTAGTCTCGATGCCGGCCTTGAAGCCCAGGCTCGATGACTTTTATGTCTGGGAGGGACGGGTCAGATCGTTATTACGCGGTTCTCGTGGTCGCGCGGCGTTGATGAAGGGTGGCATTATCTGGCGCATAGCTATGGAGGTATTGTCTGAAGAGGCAGTGCTGTTGGGTCCAAGCGACGACATCAACGTGACTTACACTTTATGTGTCGCGGACATTAATTACGCCGACGATGATCTGACTTCCGACGAACTCGAGCTTATCTGTGGAGTGTACAAGGTTCTCAATAGTAAGTTCCTGTCATCCTCGATGTTCTATTGTTTTCGTTTGGCAAGCTCTGTTACAATTTTTGATACCATATCCTTCAGATTACGGGCGGGACAGTCAGGCCTCCGATAGCTCGTGGTGGCCAAAGTACACGACTTGGGTGGACTCAGGCTATGATCGCGGTTGCTGGACTGCGCACAACGAAAGGTGGTATCAGGCCCGTCGAGCCGCTATATTGGACGGTTCGCAGTCTCTCAAAAATGCCGGCCAATGGAAACGTTCTCTCAGGGGTGACAATCGCTGGCCTTTAGTTAGGACCGGAATGCGCGATTTGACGGCCGAGACAATACGACATGTGCTAGCTCATTAGATCTCTTGTAATGTATATGTGTCCCTACTTTGTTGGATCTTTGTCCCACCCGGTAGGAGTGAAATGTGTGGCATATTGGCGCACTGGTGTAGGTAGGTTTATTTTAGAACGTGATGACGCAATGGGCCGCCTCTGGTTCAACAGGTGTTGAACAAGGGATGTTCCATTGCGTCATCCGTGGTGTTTGAGTGGACTTAGATGTTGGGTGTCAGTTGGTATATAAGGTGTGGCTTTGGGCCACCTTTCCCTTCCATAATCCACCCCACCTGCTCACTGATGTCCTCCCCTGCTACCTCTGCACCTCGTTCCGCAGTACCTCGCGACGCTCCGCGTCCGATCGCTGGTGGCGTCCGTTCTGCCACGTCTCCTTCAACTTCGAATGTCGATGTGTTGTCCGGTGAGTGTTACCTTCGTCGCAGTACACCTTTGCCTAATAAAGTGTATTGTGAACTTAGACTGTTTCGTCTTTGGTCGCGAACACACTGATTCGCATGACGCGGCGACACCGCTTTCGTCAATGGTGGTGCTCTCTGACGATCCTTCGCTCTCGCGTTGGTAAGAGACGGTTGCAATTGCAGGCATGCACAGTTGTCTGACTACGAAAGTTGTACTTTGCTTATGCTACGAAGAGTCCATACTGTTGGCCCGTTCGCGCGGCATCAGTTTCATCTTCTTCATGCTCGCCTCCACTTCGCTCCCATCGTCCTCCGCGTATCCAACTTTCCTCTTTGGCGTGTTTGTGTTTGCGGCAGGATGGTAAACGTAATGCGTCCAATGTTGCTTTCGGTTGTAATCCTGTGGTTAAATTGTAGACGTCGTTGTAACCAGTTTTTCTCGAATACTTACCGTAATCACGCAACGATCAATGACGCATACTGAGCGCAGTATCAGCAGCATCGTGTATCGGTCCTTTCCTGTGGGTACCGCGCTGATGCTACACTGTGCTTCAACTAAACACCCTGCTCTCACCGCATTTGGAGATATGGGAACGTGCTTGTGGTGGCTGCTTGTGGTAAGCTCTCTTCGTTCGTAGGTAAACAGCATGTTGACTTACGATTTCCCATCTTGGAGGATGGTCTGCCGTTCGAAATACAGCACCTCGTTGTCTGTGGTGTGTACGCCGTCTGGTACAGCGTTTCGCAGTATCTTCAATGGGTCGACGACCTCCATTGGGACTGCGTCTGCTGATCCGGTATCGGCGGGGTCGGCGAAGTACCGGTTCCCAAGCTGGAGCACCGGGTAGCCGCGCTCCAGCCGGGGTGTTTGGCGCCGTAGGTTCCCGCTTGGGAGGTGGTCTTCGATTACCGCTCCGATCTCAAGGATAGCGTCAAAGCAACGTTGGAACTCGGGTAGTCCGAGTCCGCTGAGGACGACTGTCTGGCGTGCGAATCTGGGATTCTTCCCTAGACTAGATGGATGGGTGAGTCGTTCGTTCATTTCCTGCTCAGTTGTCTTACGTTGACCGATTCCTTATTGGCGGTAGAGACGTCTGAACTAGATATCCCTGAACTCGCAGAACCACTTCCTCCCGTTCCTCAGGTGCCGCAGGGTCTGGTGGGAGTATGAGTTGCATGCGTCTGCTGGCCGGAACCTCGTGCACGGCTGTCGCCACCCGCGCGCGGTCAGGCTGGGGGTGGTTCAGCAAGTGAGTGCGTGTAGTACAATGGAGGGTAGTAGTCCGCTCACTTGTGCCATACAGGACAGCTGTTCATATCGTTTGGCTCCGTTCTCTGCCGCATTCACTGTAGCTTTAAGAATAATACCTGGTAAGCAATTCTGGGCAGTGCCACACAATGCCACTACTCACGGTACCTTTCTTCTTGCTCGTAGAGTTGTACCAACGCCATCGTGGTGTGGTTCATGGAACGCATGCGACGTTCTCGTTACATCTTGGTATCGTCGGGATTCAGACGTGCGGGTCAGTGATCCTGTTTCTCTCTTGTCATTGGTTGATGTACCTTGTAGGACCACACTCAAACTGATGGAATATTCGCGAACATTCGGGATTTGATGGTTCCTATCCCGACGTGTTCTATTGGTAATTTCCATGTTTCGGCCCAATTTAAAACTCTTGGTTCGTATCAACCCGCCTCCATTTTTTTATGTGGCGTAGCGGGTATCAGAGCGCCCAAGCTAGTTTGCGTAGTCCGTATGTCTCATTCGTTCTTCGGATGCTGCATGTTTCTCGGGTGGTGAGTGTAGGGATTGTGGTCGTCGGGTGGTTGCGGGACGTGTGTTCTGGAATGTTCTTTGTCTGTGTTATAAATTCTGTTGTGTTTTGCGTCTTCTGAACTGTGTCTTGCATTCGCTGCTCGTACAACGTTTCACTCTCACTGCACCTTTCTGCTCCCCCCTTCACTTCATTTTCGCTGCCATGCCTCCTCGTACTACTCGCGCCAAGACGGCTTCTAAGGCTGCGACCAAGACTTCCGCTTCACCCAAGAAAGCTACTGGTAAAGGTGCTCGTAGCCGTGGCCGCTCTCCGACTCCAAAATCTGGTTCTGAAGACGAGGCCGTCGTCGAAGCAACCACTCGTACTCGGAGTGGTGGTGCCACGTAAGCAATGCGTGTTTGTATTGTTTGGCATTGTCTGACTATGTGTCGTTTCTCAGACGTGTTCGTGGCAAGAAGGCACCGCCCAAGTCTGCTGAGGTCGTGCCCTCTGATACCGACGCAGAGGTTGGGTCTGACGTGGAGTAAGTTACCGTTTCGTTTAATCTTGTCGTTGTCTTGAGCACTGACTTCTGTTATAGAGCACCTGAACTTGTCGAGAGCAAGACTGTTACACGTGGTGACAAGTGCGTGTTACGATTTGTGCTTGCCAGCGTATTGTTGACTTGTTGCTTTAGGCGTGTTGCCACACCCTCTCCAGTTGAGGAGTCTGATGGAGAGTACGTACTTGTGTGTGTGATGGATAGCCAATTGCTGAACCTTGTGCGTGAACAGAGTTCAGTACGCCGGCGAAGACTTGGATCGTTACGAGTCGGATTTCATCGATGACGAGGCTGTCGAAGCTGACGACGGCATGGAAAATGTGGACGGTGACCAGGAGGTGTTGGACGATGATGAAGAGCAGGAAAATGATGGTGAAGAAGGTGAGCTTTGTCTTTGGGTGTGTGCTGGACGTCCCTGATTCTGATATTTCCTCTTTGTGTAGCCGGTGGTGATGTTGCTGCGTAAGTCACGGCTTCGTACTCTGTACGTCTGTGCGCTGCTAACGTTGTTTGATGCTTGCAGTGTCTCGGACGTTGAAGACGGTGATGCTGATGCCGTTGACGACATTGTGAAGGCACCGGTTGCACACCGGTCTGGCAGGAATGTGGTTGGAAAGCGGTACGACTTTTGTCTTATTTTACTGTGTCTCTACATTCTTTGCTCATGGCAGCTTAGAGCGGCTGATCGTGACAGCGACAGCGATCGGGTCAGGTAAGTGACTTCATGTAGCAGATTTCTATTAATGATCACTGACAACCTCCTAGCCGTTCGCCTTCTAAGAAGGCTCGTCGCCTGGCCGTCATGTCTGACGACGATGACGCCACCGGGTTCCTTGCACCCGATGACCCTGATCGTATTCCTACCCCTCCTCCTTTGGTCTTGAAGTAGGTGTTGATAAGCGGTTTCGATCGTAAATTCTTATTGATGATTTGTATAGGGACTCCATCAAGTTGGAAGTCGACGACGCGGATGCCAAACTCATTAAGAAGAGGGTTTCGGTGAAGATGCGTGGCTTCGATGATGAGCCTGATTCGTACGTCTCTTGGGTCTGTGTCGGTTCCTGACTAATGGTCTGGGTCTGGCAGGGATGTTCAAGTGATCAACCAGCCTGATGATATGTTGAAAGCGGCGATTGCTCTCGCCAAGGCCAAGTATGCACTTCTCGTAACCGTTTACCTGCCTCTACTAATCCTGTCCATAGGCGCGAGCTTGCGGCAGCTGAAGCTGAAGTCGAGGCTGCCCAGGCGGCCGCTGCTAAGTCAGCCAAGGTTCGAGCTAAAGGTACTGCTGGCAAGGCTGCTAAAGCGGCGACGTCTAAGGGTGTTGCAGTCAAAGGTGATGCACCTGCTGTTCCTGAGACTCCGTAAGCATATTACTCTTGTCCTGGTAGAATTGTCTGACGCCTGCCTCAGTTCTAAGAAGTTAGCCAAGGGTTTGAGCAAATTGTGAGTAAATGTACCGTCTTGGCTACATCGTCTACTGATGACTTCCCGGCAGGGCTGTCGATGACGACGAACTGGAGGAGTCTGATGAGCTCCCTGCCACGACTGATAAGTCCAAGTCTAAGAAAGACGTCGCCAAGGCCGAGACCAGAGCCAACTCCACCAAGACCGCCAGCACCTCTGGTAAGAAGAAGGCAGTGACCGGCAAGGTCCCTTCCACCGTGCTCGGGGCAGACCCCGCCTTGAACTACGACGGCGTCGTGGTAGTACCGTATGTCCTTCTTGCTGTTTCTTTCCTGTTTGTATCTCACGTCTATGACTTTGTTCAGCCCATGTGAGCCATTTGGCTTATTGGAAGTGTCCTGCTGCCGCTTCTCCATCGACATACTCGCCGTGTTTGGGCTGAAGGAGAAGATAATTCAGTACGTCTGTTTTATTGTACACATGTTGATCAGCTGTTTCTCACGACCGTCATCCAGTAAACTCATCAAGATCATTGAGGCCAAGTTCTTCGGAGAACTCAAAGATATCCACTCCCTTGGTCGGCAAGATCCCAAGCGTTTCACTGTCGTCCAGTTCAGCAAGTCTATCTTTTGGTTGAAAGCCCTCAACGACGACGGCAGTGTTTCCCCCTGCTGCCTGCTCACTATCGGCACGGTCGAAAGTTGCGACCTGATGGCTTTGCGCACCTTTACTGCTGGCAATGGACGTGATTATTGCAATCGTACTATCTCCATTTACCCTCTGCTTGGCGAGTTCGATCGCATGGTCTCTGTCCTGTGCGGTCTCTTCCAGCCTCTCGTCACCAAGGCCGCTGCAGCCAAGAGTTCGCCCTGGCCCGATCCCACTCTTTCGTTATCAGTCTTCAACTCGGCGGTCAGTTTCAGCACCGCGTTGGAGAACGCTCCTTCCACCGGTTCCAACATGCACGCTTTTGCGGGTAAGTCGTCTCACATGTTGATACGTTCGTTAGCTAACTCGCTTGCTGTAGCCAACTATGTCACTGCTGGGACCTCGTCTAACACGAAGCTGTCGCCGGCCATGTTGAAGTCCTACCACAACACCGGCACCATGACCCACATGAAACGCCCCACCCTTCGTCCTCGTGTTGATCGCAGTATGTATATTTGTCTGCTATATGTCTGGCGCACTTCTCATTCATTGTTGCAGTCGGCGTTTTCGACGCCACTCATATCTTCCAAGGGGACCACCCTGACTGGCGCTTTGACTTCACCAACCTTGGAGAAGTCTGCGAGCCGATGACTACGGATCCCGACGTGGGCGATCTTGTTGCAATCCTGCACTCCGCGTACGTTCAGAACCGTAACAACAGCAGTTACATGTCTTTTGGAGTTTATGAAGTGATTCTTTTGGCCCGTGCCCCCAAGTAGTTGGCTGCAAATATTTTGTCGTGCTTGTAATCCTAAATAAATCCTCTCGCAATTACATCTCGTGACTCACAATGTTTTTTGATGTTTGCCTCGCCGCTCCGGAAAATGCCGGCCTCTCTTGTTCCTCTACCTCCACCACTATGGCGATATACAGGATGGTTCTCTCTGTCACCTTTCTTCTCAACCTCATTTCTATAGCTTTGTCTCATGTTATTTTCTCTGCCTCGCTAACAACAGACGTCAAGGACTCCTGTTCTACCTTGTGGATCGGCAACCCAAGTTTGACAGCATGCTTCGGCGATGTCGTGGTCCTTAAGGATAGTGCTACACTGTCTACCATGTTTGTGGACCTCGGTAAGTCACAACTTCACGCCTTTGCATCTCCGGCACAACCCGAGTTGGGTCGCTCTTCTGACAATTTTTGTCGGGCAAAATCACCCCATGCACGCTATGTCGAATTGAATTTTCGTGCTAATTTTGCTAACAATCTGTTCGATCTTAACGATGTGCCGTGCCAAATGGTACCGCGACTGTGGTGTGTGGTCTCAACTGAATACAAACCTCTAGACAGCCACTTGAGTAGTCCGGTGTATCCGCCACCGTTGAGGATATACGCGGAACGGTATGCTGGGCGCCGCGAGTCCCAGCACCGTGCACCGAACACGGTTGACACACCATTCGAGCTGCATAGCAGTACGGCATGTCCTACGCCGGTAAATTTGTTGATGGACTGGCTCGCTGGACGCCAAGAGTTCCAGCACCGCACACCCACTGCGGTTGACACCATTGTGAGTACCGATCCTCTGACTTTGTCAGAGTGGTGGAGCACGCGGTGGAGTATACCTACCGTTGGGATACCAGGCTCGGTTTCCAATGATATTAATATCTTCGAGCGGTTTTCCTGGTCTCGCTGGAACCTTGACCATCATTTGCCTCCTTTGTGGACGTCTTTGCATCTTGTTGATGACAATCGGTATCATCAGACCTTCTTGACAGAATACAGCTCGCTGACGTCTGTTACTGTGGAAGACGTATTATGGTTCATGTGTCCTCTGCCCAGGCTCATCACCCATACCATCGGCCGTATTGTGGTCTCGTGTCCACGTATTCGCTGCCGTTTGCTCGCGCTTTCCTTGAGACGTCACTGTGTCAGACGGCACGACTTTATTGTGATGCTACAAAAATATCTGGATGCGCACGTATGTGATTTCGTATGTTGCTCTCCGATCTCGTCTTGTGATAGATCAGCTACTGATGTGCGTTGTTGCGATTGTGATCACGTCTCCACACCTATCTCTACTTGTCTGCGGGGTGGTGGGGCTTCGGTGAAGTGGAGGAAACTCTGGTACAGTGAGGCTGTCCATCCCTATCTTTACGGTGAGCGTGCTGAAGAAAAGCTATGCACGCGGTATGAGTTCGTAGATTATCTACCTGAAGCGCACTCACAGACTTGCGAGCAATCGTTCGTAATGGCACAGGTTCCACTCCAGGTCTTAGTCGATCGACTTGCTGCACATAATTTGAAGAAGTTGTGTCTTTCTCATGGCTTGAGTATAACTCGCCAGAGGGTGAGTCGGAGTGTATTGCAAGCACAACTTCGACAGCACCAATGTCGACAATGCCTACCACACGTTGCAGTCTTTCGTGGTGTTCCTGATATTATATCTGATGCGGAACGTAGTAAGCATAAACGTGAGGCTTATAACCCCATACAGTGTGAATTGGATAATCGAAACCGTCGGAATCAAGATGCACTGGTCAAGGCACAGCGTCTTGAGCAAGATAAAGAGAGACATAGAGCTGTACGTGCATCTCGTGGCTTTCCTCCTGACCCTCCCTCGCAGCAGTTGATGAGTCGAATTATCAAGGACTGGTGCGCTGACAGTGATTTCAATAATTTTGTCGAGTTTGGATGTGCAGTTTGCGGTGCGTTGACACCTGCAAAAGAATTAATACCGTTAAACGAACTCAAGATAAATTTGGCCCATCTGAATGTGCACGGTGTTACTTTAAAGGAACACTTTTCTGTAGATGACCGTATGGAGGACATTGGAGGACCTGTTCTGGCTCCTAACTGCAATTCTGTCTGTGAGACGTGTGTGGCATCACTGGAGAAGGATAAGCTACCCAAGTTGGCTCTCGCAAATGGTCTCTGGCTGGGCGAGGTTCCGCCTGTTTTGCAGGGTTTAAACTGGTCAGAGCAGAGGTTAATCGCACGGGTTATGTACAACTTTTGTATACTACAGGTTCATTCTGGCGGGTGGAAAATGCGTGCAAATGCTGTATGTCACGCTGTACCAATGCCGAGAGTATACCAGGCTCTTCCTCCAAAGCGATCTGAATTAGAAGAAGTGTTGGCCTTTATATATGTTGGACCGAGCACACCACGCTTGGAGGACTATGTACGAACGCCATTTGTAGTTCGACGCAACAAGGTCGCCGCGGCATTGGAATGGTTGAAGCTTAACCACATCGACTACGAGGACCTTACAATTTCTTACGACAACCTGGCAGAGTATCCTGAAAATGAACCTATTGTAGATGTTCATTACCAAGAGAGTAAAGGACCGGGAAATAAGGCACCTGAAGCCACGGCTGTTAATGACAATGAAATGGAAGCTGGTACTGAGGACGGAGAATGCTCGTTCTCCGTGCATACTTTGACCGCAGATCAGATGATGGACTGGATAGAGCAAATTGACCAACCCAAAGGGCGGGACTTAGTACGAGCCCGAGCTTTGCAACATTTTACTGAAGGTCGTAAAGCCTTGGCAATTGGCCACTACGATGAGATGCAGAGCATGTATGACAATCCTCAACTATATCCTCAACTCTTTCCGTGGCTCTTTCCTTACGGCATGGGTGGGTTTAGTAATGCACGTGGTTATCAGACGGTGTCTGAGCCTGTGCACAAACGTCACTTGCTCATGTACTACGATAAACGGTTTCAAAAGGATAGCACCTTTACCTTGATTGCATTCAATCACGAACAAATAAAACATGCAGTTACTGGTGGTTACTTGCTGGCTAAGCGAAATGATGTGGATGACGTTGCCAATCGTATTCTCAATATTGATGAGGGTGCGTTGCCACAGCTGATCGACAAGCTCAAGGCAGGTCATGATATAGAATTGTCTGATTCTGAAAAGGCTTGCATGAAAATTGTTAACGATCTGGATTATGTCAATTCACATGTACCTGGATCGGTGACAAGCCGCAAGCAAATGCGGAGTGAAGCTTGGGCAATGATGTCTTATCTTGGGGCTCCCTCTTGGTTTATTACATTTTCACCTGCTGACTTGAATCATCAAATTTGTTTATACTTCGCAGATACAGACCAGACAGTATATCCAAAATTTAGGCACTATGATGATAGAGTTAGGTTAATCGCACAAAATCCTGTAGCTGGTGCTCGATTTTTCAAAATGATGGTTGAGATGTTTCTTGAACATGTTCTGGGTGTAGGGACTAATCATCATGGTTTGTATGGCAAGACGTCAGGGTACTATGGTACGGTGGAGCAGCAAGGTCGATTGACATTACACATGCATATGCTTATATGGATCCGAGGTTCTCTGACGCCACAGGAGATACGAGATCGAATAATGGATGACAGTTCTGACTTTCAAAAACGAATGGTGGAATATTTAGAGAGCGTCAGAATTGGGGAGTTCACTACTGGAACTATGCAAGAAATGTCTGATCGTATTACTGTGCTCAACTCGTCTAACAAAGATCGTATTCCACCTACTGAGACGTTACCGCGCAGACCAGTAGATCCTTGTTCAGAGCTATGCAAGGCTTGTCAACAATGTGAACAAAGTGCTGATTGGTGGACCAAGTTCATTGAAGAAGTAGATGAGTTGGCGTATCTATCTAACGGGCACAAATGCAATCGTGGGTGTACTATCTTTGTCCGAGTAAAGGGACAACTAGTGCCTACTTGTAAAGCCAGATTCCCACGTGAATTGTTTAGAACTACCTTAGTGGATAGCTCAAACGGGGCCCTGCAGCAGAAAAAGGGTGAGGCATGGATTAACTGGTATACACCCTTGTTGACGTTCTTAATGCGTTGTAATACTGATGTAGCAAGTTTGCTTTCTGGAACTGCACTAAAATCTGTGATTGCATATACCACAGATTATATCACTAAGCAACCATTAAAGACGCATGCAATATTTCAGGCAGTGAAAACTGTCTTTTCACGAAATTCTGATCTGATTGCAGGTGATATGACTCGTAAACTGAAGGCTCGAAGGTGGTTGTGAAGATTGTCAATGCATTAACTAGTCATTCAGAGACAGGTGCGCCCATGGCAGCCATGTATCTCTTGAAGCATCCAGATCATTATGGTAGTCATAACTTCTGTAAATTCTATTGGAAGCCTTTTGTAAATGCCGTTGATCGAGTTTGGAAGTCAAATACTTCTGAATTGGTTGACCGCACAGAACTTGACAAAGTGATGTTGTGGAAGCGAACTGATGCAGACGGCAATGAGATAAGCAGTGTTTCAGCAGTTGAAGACTATATATATCGACCATCCCAATGTGATAGCATGAGTCTATATGATTGGGTACGTTTGGCAAATAAGGTTGCTATTCCAAAGGGCATACAAAAAAGGCTAGCAAATAAAGATGAGTTTGTTGTCAAATCCATATCTGAGCATCGTTGGTTTGGTGGTAGAGTCAAGTTTCGTGTAAATTGGGCAGCTGGTGACAGCACCTGGCAGTCATACACATCGGTGCATCGACTTATGGCACTAGACGAGTATTTGAGCAGCCAGTCTGTTGATCGTTGGCATGATCTGCCCCTTACTTCACTAGACAATATTCCTGTGGAAGCAGATGAGTTGCTGCCAACTAATTCCAATGAGGTAGAAGAAGATGTTGACAGTAACGATTTCGAAGTTGATAACCGTCACCTAAACGACGATGAAGATGAAGATGTATCAACCTCTAACATGATTAATACTGCTGGTGAGGACGCGAATGCTGGTTGGTACTTTTTTGACCCTGCTCATCCTCAATACACTTCTCACCGAATACAGATTTATGATAATAAGAAGGCTGAGGTACCTGATTTCAAGGGACCACCCTTGCCTAGAAAAGATCGTGGAAATAGAGAGGATTATTGCATGACAATGCTTACTCTTTTCAAACCTTGGCGCACGGGGAAAGATCTCAAGTTGGTTAACACCACTTGGGACGATACATTTCACGACCATAAATTCACAGATCGTCAATATCGTCTAATGCAGTTCTTCAATATTCGATATGAATGCAATGATGCACGTGACGATTATGCTGCAAAACGTAAAGCTGGATTAATTCCTACTAATGCATCAGAGCTTCCACCTGGCCTGACCGAAACGATGCTGGAAGAGTTGGACCAAAAAGATTACTTTGATCATGATTCTTTGGTTGATCTTGATGATGATGGCCTGCGTGAGTTGGCTCTAGAATATGCCAACAACAGCCTGGGTACATTAAAGATGATGCGACGTCAAGATGAGGCAGAACGAATAATGCTAAGTTGTGGAGCAATGGATGACATTGAAGATAAGGAAAAGATAACACTCGAACCTGAAGAGAAAGGAGCTGGACGCACACCAGATGATTGGAAGAACATGCTCACCGCTTTGCGAGATGCCCAACGACAGCAACGTAGATCCCAAGCTGCAATGAAGCAGGCACAGCCTTTACTTTCTGAGAATGGTGTGCCAGTAAATGGATCAGAAAATGCTGTATTTGTCACGACCAGTCGAGAATACTACAAAGAGGCTTTCTGTGCACGTTCGTCTGAGGATCAGGATTTGATCGACTCCATAGTAATCAAATTCAGCCTTAACAAAGAACAGGAGCGTGCTTATCGTATTGTGGCTAATCATGCTACTCAACAGAGTGGTGAACAACTCAAGATGTACCTGGGTGGTATGGCAGGCACTGGAAAATCACAAGTAATTAAAGCACTGACAGAATTCTTTCATCAGCGAGAAGAAGACTATCGATTCATGTGTGTTGCACCTACTGGATCAGCTGCTGCTCTAATAGATGGATCTACTTACCACTCTATTCTGGGAATTACTCCTTTCAGCAAAGATGAAAAAGAAGACCATATATCAAGCACAAAGTTGGCCGATGTTCGTGAAAACCTGAGGCGTGTTGATTACTTGTTTCTTGATGAGGTATCTATGCTGAGTACACATGCTTTATATCAAATTGCAAAGCGGCTATGTCAGGTGTTTGGAAATACTGATATACCATTTGGTGGTATGAACGTCATTTTTGCTGGTGACTTTGCACAACTGCCTCCAGTAAAAGGCTATGCTTTATATAATCAGAGCATAGAATCTGGAGCTCATACTACAAATAGTGTTGCAAGGCAAGAAGCTTGTGTTGGTAAAGCACTCTGGCATCAGTTCACAACCGTCGTTATGTTACGTCAAAACATGCGTCAAAAAAATCAGAGTTTAGGTGACTCTAAGTTACGCAAGTGCTTAGAAAATATGCGATATCAAAATTGCACACCTGAAGATATGGCTTTGCTAAGATCACGCATTGCAGGTAGAGGTATTGGTCGGCCCCAACTTACAGATCCTTGATTTCATGATGTCTCTATGATAACTCGCTGGAATCCTTACAGAGACCGAATTAATGAGATGTGTACTGAACGGTTTGCACGTGAAACTGGACAACCTATATATACATTCTATTCTGCAGATCATTGGAAAGCAGTAGAAAATGTTGACACAACCACGCTGGTGCGTCGTAAACTTGCTGATCCTCGACGTAAGACCCGTACAGTACCACTGCCACTTCAAAACATTCTTTGGGATGTTCCAGACACGAACTGTCAGAATCATCCTGGAAAACTAAATCTATGTCGTGGACTTCCTGTGATGGTAAAGAAAAATCTAGCTACCGAATGTGCCGTTACGAACGGTGCTGAAGGCATTGTAGTTGGGTGGAGAACCAGATCTATTGATAATGATCACATGGGTCTAGATGTCCTGTTTGTGAAACTCACTTCACCACCTCGACCTATACAGTTAGATGGATTACCTCTTAATGTCGTTCCCATCAGTCGTGACACTCAGTCCATAGAGCTGATTATGCCGAATGGTGAAAAACGACATATCAGTCGCACCCAAGTACCAGTAATTCCTAACTTTGCTATGACAGACTTTAATTCTCAGGGTCGTACCAGAGAGTTTAATGTATGTGACTTGCATAATATGAATTCATGTCAGTCAGTTTATACCTGTCTGTCTCGAGGCTCCAGTCTTGATGGTACAGTAATTGTGCAAGGATTCGATCCAAAAAGCATCACAGGTGGTCTATCAGGATATCTGCGACAGGAATTTCGAGAGCTAGAATTATTGGATGAAGTTACTCGTTTGCGTTATTATAATAAACTGCCAAAGAAAGTGGATGGGCATACAAGGGGTTTTTTGTTACATGCATTCTGAACCTGGAAAGGCGAGTCGTATGTGCCCAAAACTATGCCCTCACCACTGAAATGGACATACAAGGATCCGTTTTCAAAAGACGAACCATATGAAGAAGAAAAGTGGCATATTGTCGTACCTCCAACTGAGGATGACAAGGCTGATACAAAAGCTACTACTGAGGATGATAAGTCAATTGAGACAAGTGCAACTAAACAAGTAATGTCAAAGATCAAGGTTCCAGCACAATATCGACCAGCCTTAGGCAGTCAGCCATTAAATAAGCTCAGCAATGATAGAAGTGACAGGAAGCGAAAGCGGGATGGTGATGATCTGCCAGATGTAGTTAAGAAAAATAAGATGCAGCATGGAGCCCAAATTACAATGGCCAGTTCTGGTCCAGAGGGACTGATATGGGATCAGAATAGCAGTAGTTGTGCTTATGATGCTCTTTTTACTATTCTCAAAGCCTACTATGTAACTCTTGACGATCAACACAAAGAAGCTCTCGCTGACACCAATGAGTATATGCTGGAAATGTGTACTCAATTCAACCAAGTTATCTTAGGACATAGAACATTTGAGGAAGCCCGTAACAATGTGCGCATCAAACTTAACGCTGCGTATCCACTCCTTTTCCCAATTGCTGGGACAGCAGGTACTGCTATTGATAGATTGTGTGAAATTCTTTTCAATGACCCTACACGGAAAGGACAGTGGCAAACAAGTTGTCCCAAATGTTGCATGCCGCTTCGACATGACATGCAGAATATTACAGCATGGCAGATTGATAAAGATGTCTGGATGACATCTGCAATGCGCAAAGGTCAATATAAAACTGCAACAACGACCACCTGGCTAGCTGCTATAGACAACCAGAGAACAGACCAGACATGTATGGTTTGCCATGCCAAAGGTGTGCGACAACTGCAGTTTGTACAGTCACCTCTATTCGTGTTCATAGCTGCAGCACCTCTACAAAAGATAAAGGTTAACTGGGAGCATATCATGACCATGAATAACTCTCAATATCGATTGTGTGGATTAATATATCTTGCAAACTGGCACTACACAGCCAGAGTCGTTACGGAAGATGGAAATGTGTGGTATCATGATGGCATGAGCACGAAAAACATTTGTGTGCCAGAATCCAACTTAAGTCACATGCGTTATCAAACTTTGAGCAGAGTTAAGAATGGATGTGATTGTCACTTTGCAGTATATGGTCTTGTACATTAATATTTCCTTAGAAATCGTCCCTGCCAGTATTGGCCCACTCACCCAAGTGCTTTGGTTTCGTACTCCACTCTGATGGCCTTCTTGGTGTTGGTGAAACCAAGCGCTGAGCCAGAACACTGGTTCATGAGTTACGATTTCTGAGGGTACCGAAGAAAGAGTCTCTAATTTCAGTATTTCTAGGGATCTTTGTGGGTCAACCAGCTTTTTCCCCAATGCGTGGGAACAAATTTCAATGCAAAGTTT
>ALYI01004674.1:0-11500 GCA_001969225.1 Ceriporiopsis andreanae CBS 279.92 | reverse complement strand
GCAGCCGGTGGAAGAGCCGCTGCCGCTGAACGTCAACGCCGTAGTGCCACTAGCAGGTCAGCAGAATGCTTGCGTAGACGTCCTACTGCTCACACTCACTACAGACGCAGACGATCCCGACAGCGAGGCGCTCGCGAAGGAGGAGGAGGAGACCGCGGGCGGGCACGTCTTTCGGTACCTGCGCGCGATCGTCTCGTGGGTGAACGCCTCACTCGCGCTCACGCAGCACGAGATCTTCCGCTCGGGCAGGCCGGTCGAGGTGTACCTCGTGCATGTGCCGCCAGACCGCGACCGCCGGCTGACCGCGCTCAACAGCATCAAGCAGGAGATCCTTGGCCGCCTTGAGGATGAGAGCGAGGAGGAGGAGCGCGCCGAGGCGTTCTTTCGCGCGGAGGAGCACATCAATAAGCAGCAGACGTTCGACGGCTCGGTGCACACCGAGTGTGCGGTGTTAGGTATTCTAGCGGATGGCGGCTCTCCGAGCAGCCCGCCCGCCGTGCGCGAGTTGTTCGAGTACCAGGGACAGTCGCTGGGATGTCTTGCCCAGATCTTCCAGGTACGTCCGCTCGCGCTTCTCATGTCCCGCTTCTGACGTCGTCTACAGCAGGGCTATGTCGCGATAGGCGGCACACGAAACTGCTGCGCGTGTTGCTGGCAGCTCGCGCAGGAGCTCGGGCGGAAGTGCGAGCGCGAGATCGTGCTCTCCGGGACGCACGGCATCGTGCGCCCGTGGACGCCGCCGCGCCTCGGCGTGTCCGTCGACCTCCTGCGCGAGGTGGACAACGCGATGGTCGCGACGCTCCGCGCGCTCGCGGTCGACCCGACGCAGGCGCTGCAGCTGCGCCAGACGAAGACGCGCGAGATCGCGGCGGAGGCGCAACGGATGAAGCCCAAGCATCGGACATCAGGCTGTTTCTCGTGCTTCTGCTAGCGGTGGCGATAGGCTCGGGGCGCCGTCTCCAGAATATTCATATTCAGGACACTCCGATTTCTTGCATCCACGCTCTTCTCCGCATTTGACGTCCGTCGCGTCTTGTTTCGCGTTGTATTCTGCATGCTGTGGTGTCGTACCGCATCTTTCGATTTTTGGCTGATTTCGTAGACGTTGTTTTTAGTATACCCCGCACATATAAGATTCCACGACCTAATAGTAGTCAATGTACTGACTTAGCATCAACGAAAAATGCTACTTAGTCCTCGCAATGTATTTCCGTATGTAATGTGATATCAGATGTCTCGAGAATACGTTTTACGAAGGGGAGGGAGCAGTGCGGCAGTCAAGCCTATCACGGCCGACGGACCGAGCGGATGACCCCAGGTAGCCAGCGGGCGTAGCTATGTAGCTTATACCATGGAGCTCACCTGCAACCCTTATCGGAATGATTAATGACGGTGATGTGCACCCCACGTTGAACGTTGAACGTTGAACGCTGAGGCGTCCCGACGGCGGAAGACAAAATTTCGGCGCGAAAGAATTGTTGCTCCCAAGCGCCGCTTCTCATCTTGTGCGCAGTGTCACCGTAAGCAGAACACATCCACGGGCACTAGACACGAACCTGCAAATCTTGTAGCCCTTTTATTTCGCCGGATGGCTGCAGATGGCTGCCTGTGGCAGCACCAAAGAGATTTGCCTCATTGCACCGCCGACCCGATCCGCCTAGAGTATCGCGGTTGTATAGGGTCACGGGAGTTAAATTGTGCTCTCAAGAAAGATGAGGCGCAGAACTTGGAGGAACTGGTGCTCACCCGCACGCGCCGTCGGATTCTTGTGTAAGAAGTCATCCGGGACGCGTATCTCGCGTCTTTAGTAATGCACGGTGAGTCCGGGTGCAGGGTGTGCCAACCGCACGTCTCCACGAGCACAGCGAATGCAAAACGGGCATGTGAAGCGCATGGATATTTGACATGGGTAGGTACAGTGATGCGGAATCTGCAACGAACACTCAAGCATGTCAGAGGCGGAATGCAAGGAGAGGAAGGCAGTTACATACCTCCGAGATATCCCGAGCTACACCGCCGGCAGCGTCTGAGAAAAATAGAAGCGATGAGTACGAAGCAGCGACAGACATGTATATGGGTCATCCACGAAGAATAACACCATAAGAGCACAGTTTGCACTCGATCAGATCGTGGACGGACTGCAGAAGAAAGCGCTGCACTATCAGAGGTCCTGGCGGTCAATTACATGCAAATCATGACCCACGTGGAAACAGTTGTGGAAACACATGGCTCCGGGGTCGCTGCGTCTGGCTCGTTCTCGTCCCGCCTGGCGGTCAAATCAGGGGAAAACGGCGCATCACCTTTGAGCGTTTAGCTCCGAGGCATGCCCTCGCAGGTGATTTCGAGCTTAACTTATAACTTGTTCCACGCAGCGGGACAGCATAGCTATAGCAACTCGTGCGACTCTCGTCCGTAAACATGGGAGCACCCGAGGAGCCACAATACGCAGATGTTAGCCCGCCCACGCCAGTCGCGGACCCTGTCCCGGACAGCGAGGGCGAGGAGACAGAGACTGCGGAGCTAAACCGCGACATTGGACGGTCGCTGTCGGACATCGCGAGAGGAGCGGGAATCACTAGCTGGGTAGCGGGGAAGATGGCAACAGTGGGTCGGTGGATTGAGCAGGAGGTGGACGAGCGGAGGCAAACTATCGGCGGGATTGACAACATGTGGTTGCTCATGGCCGACGCGACAGACTCGGACTTCAATCCAGTGCGTTCCGCTCACTATATCTGCTGAAGCGTATGCTTATGGTCTGCCAGGTCTGCGCATGCACGTACACACTGCGTGGCAAACTCAGTGTCGACATGCTCGTCGAGGTACGTTATAAGGCTCTCGCTCCCGACAATGTGGCGTCATGCTCATACGCCTATGCCGATCCTTTGATCTTGCGCGTGAATCCAGGCGACCGAACGCATATTCCTCAAGTTCCCAAAATATCATCAACGACTGACGTCAACGGGACGGATGTTCCACGGGGCGCGCTTTGAAGAGGACCCAGAGTTTGATACGAGGAACCATATTCACACCACGCAACTTCCGGAGCCCGCGGGCAAGAACGAGCTCGAAGCCCTGGTGCGCGTCATGTTGTCTTGTTTTTCCCTGAGATCGGCGGAACTGATAGGGTTCATCAGATGGGTGAGTTTATTGCTCAGAACTGGGACCTCACCAAGCCACTCTGGGAGATGGTGATCGTAGAGAACTACAACGATGAAGATGGCGCGGAATGTGCATTAATTGTACGAGGGTGCGTACCCTCCGTTGGACGATATATCGACGCGTCGACTGATACCCCTATGTCACAAAAGTCATCATACACTTGCAGATGGCCAAGGTGAGCAGTCTTTGACCGCTTGTATCCGTGTCCTGACGTGTTCTGGACAGGCTTCGTGATCAGCCAGCTATACATGACTTCGTACCACGGAGAACTTATCAAGATGATGTCGACCGGACCCAAAGTCAAGTCAAATAACAGTCACGGCGCGGTCCTGCCTTCGTCTGTGCACCCCGCGCTGAAGCCGCTGGATCGGCTCTCGGACCCCTCGCACGTACTAGTCGGCCCGCTTATCCAGCTCTTCCTCGCCGCGCTCATCTGGTCGAGCTTCGCTATCGCGTTCGCCGTCTACTTCGGTTTCAGCACGTACCACCTCCTGCGCGACATGGGGCTCTTCCTGCTCACTGCGTGGCGCGTCGACATGCTCACCGTCACGCCTCCCGGGCCCCGTACGCCGCGACGCGAGTTTGCCAGCTCGAAGGCGGTTAGTATGGACGATGTGCGGACGTGCCAGCGCGCGTTCTCCGGCGAGGGAAGGCGCCAGCATGTGACGGTGAACGACGTGATGTGCTCCGTCATGTCGGACGTACTGGGGGAAGAGATCAAGAGCAAGAAGCCTGAGAAGACTTTGAGCGGACGGGTGCGAAGGGCGCTGAATCGTTTCATGCCCTCGCCGATCGCATTTTTCATGTACGCACCCATACTCGCGGTTCCTACCACTATTGACCCTCTGTATCATGTAGCCCCATCAGCATTCGCTCTGCCGGGGACTGGTCGATGCGCAATCTCTGCACGGGGTGGCTTGTCTATCTGTACCCCTCGGGAACATCACCCGAGGTCTCTCCGATCCGGAAGCATATTCACTCTTGCCGCACCGCACTGAGTGCACTCAAGCATAGTCTGTGGCCGCGTGTGTTCTTCCATATGGTGCAAGCCACAGGTCAGGCGCCCGCGATGTGGCCCGTCCCGTTCGGGCTCACGGGCAAGCACTTCATTCGGGAGCACGCTGTGATCCCGGTCATCAAGTTCGCGCTACAATCTTGTGAGTACTCTCTCTCTCTCATACATGAATGCGCGCTGAGACCAACCGTCGGCCTTGTATGTCGGGTTCGCATGTCGGGTTGCCAGTCCCGGTTATCTTGACAAAGTACGTCTATCTTGTCGCTCGAAGCTGTGGCTGTGATACTTATGCATCTTTTCAGCGTGCCAGGACCTGCGAAGAAGCCGGTGAAGCTCGAAGGTATCGAGGTCATCCGCTGGACCGCGCTGCCGCCGCAGGCAGGAAAGGGTGCGTCGTTGCACTATCATTGCATGTAGTCCTCTAAATTGATCTCTTACTCCACGATTGCGTCAGGCACGCTCGGTATGGGTATCATATCGTACGCCGGCGGCATGTCCATCTCCATCGCCGCCGATCGTGTGGCCGAGTCCGAAGGCGTTGCCCGCCGCGTCTGCGCGCGCTTCGAGACGCGATTCCAGGAGTACGTCGCCGCAGCGGAGAAGACGTTGGGCGAGACACATGCCAAGATAGAGTAAGCACAGTCAAAGACGTTCTAATTCACGCGGTAGTGCAAAATCATCTCTCAACCTTGTCTAACTTTATCAATGTCCGTGTATGTCCGATTTTGGTTTTGGTAGCTGTACACACATCATTATCATCTACATAGTGCTGCATATATAAATGTCCTGCAGATTATTCACTATTTTGGCGGTTTGCCGCGACAGGTTGCGGCGTGTCGTCGTGGGAGTAGGGTGATAGTGCGCGATGACGCTTGGTCGGACGCTCGTCTATTGACGACTGACCGTTGAATTCCGCCCGAACCATGTTCAAGCTGAGTACAGGCCGCCACGTTTTTGGACCGACATTCACCAGCTCCAACAAGAAGAGGTCTCTGTACTTGATTACCCCTTTAATCAGAGTCCATCCCGGCAGGTCACAAGACGCCTTGTACTTCCTGAGACGCTATCGCAATGCATCAGCCGTACTAAGGCTAGAAAAGGGCCGCTTGGGAAGAGAAACACGTACGTTGATATATTGTTGCACTGCTGCAGCCGCCGTTGCTGCGATGTCGCGGTATGTCCACTGGTACTTGTCCAAAGTGATCTGCAGAGGACGATCGTCAAACACTTGTAGGTCCCAATAACCAGGCCACTGCGCGCACTGATTAGCGGACGTTCTTGGTTGGGTGTGGCAAGAGAGAAACACTCACGTTGATGCGGAATGACATTTTGTAAGAGTTGTTTGGCTCGGCGTCGAGGTCGAAGTCAACAGTACCCCGGTCGTCCAGCTTCACTTTGCCCTCCAAGAGGCCACGGAGATTCGCGCCCTGCCGCCCGCCGACGAAGAACTTGAGTGGAGGACGGGGTGTGAACACGGGTGTGCATGGTATCCAGAACAACTGGGGCACGATGTGGCCCGGATATCGGATGCCGGCGCGGTCATATACGGCGCCATGGTGATTGTACGGAACTGCGAGCTCGTAGAAAGTCCGGGAGTTCGAGCTTTGTGCGTTTCTGGCGCTACCCTTCTTTTGCTTCTTGGGCATGGGTTGCTCGCCCTGGTGTTGAGAACAGAATGGTCAATGAGATGGACATATGAGATTGTATGTATCATAGATACCAGGATGGCTCTGAGTGGAGGGATGCTACCGTCATTTGGCATCGCATAGTACTGGGGCTTCGTAGTCAGCGTGGAGCAAAAAAAATTCTGAACACGAAACATACGTCCAAAAGTGGTATTGGAACATATCTCCGCTCGTCGGTGATCATCCTCCTCTGAACGTGGTCATCGTACGCTTGTATATTGGGCCTAATTTGAATGGTACGCGTCGCCTGGGGTTGACGGGCCTATGAAAGTCGTGGATTATTGGGTAGGCCCACAACAAAGCGCGACAAGAAGTAAACACCTCAATTTGTGAAGCTCTGGGAAAAGCCTGTAAAGCACTTCGCGACAATGAGGACGCTTGAGCGGATACATCGGTTGACGAATCAGGAGCGTGCGTATATGGAAGATCTTCGCGACGCTTGGGAGGAATACAGGAAATGTCAGTTTGAACCGAAGTGCCCCACGAGAAAGTAAACGCACCTCGGTGCCCTCCCTAGAGCGCAGTGCCGGACTGTTCTGTGGAACTGCAGACGACTGCTGAGATTGTTCCGCTGAAAGTGCGTGGTTTGCAGTACGCGGTGTTGAGGGGCCGAGGACGGTGTCCCAGAATGACGACGACGGTGTCGGCCCAGCAGTCCTGGAATGTTGATCCTGGTCTCCTGCAGCGCGGCTACTCTGGCTGGACGCGATTTTGGAAGCCGAACTACCGCTGGCGTAGCGGCGCGGCGTGTGCTCGACAGGCTGGATGGATGGCGACGTCGGCTCGCCTGTATCGCTGGCAAGACGGTATTGCAACGCGCCCATGGGGCTTGTCGCATCCGGAGCGACTTGATCCCCGAGCCTTCCTCTCTTTGAAGTGTGGAGATTAGCAGCATTATTTGAATCTCGGAAACAGACGTACATGGACAGTATCGGATTCCATTGACGGATGGCCGGGTGCTGGAAACTATAGGAGTGATGGCAGAGCAAGCAAGCAGCGGAGGTGGTAATTCGGAGAACAAGCTGGTCGTATACGGCGGTCAGCTGTACAACGAACGCAATGGGAGGAGTTTCGTTGTAGTTTCTTTGTCTTGCTGCACCAAATTTCGGTCCAATACGGTAAAATGATTTGCTCTAGATCCAGCATGAGATCGACGCGTCGATCGTACACGAGGCGCGAGTTACGCGAGTCTCTTCATGCTTTTCGTGACCTTCACAAAGCAACGACCGTGGCCAGAACAAGCTTTGGATACCAGAAACCTGCTAACGGTAGAAGGAATCTTTAGTAGTCCGCGCGAGAAGATGGGAAGATAGTAAGGAGGCGTGACGCGTACCTTAGCATCCTTGGTGGCAGCCATTATAGGCCGACGGCGCGCCAAACTATCACAAAGAGGAACGGCGAGCGCGTACAGGTCATGGAAGATACAGTCACCTTCAAAAGGCTCCTATAGCCGCAATACTTAGACTCGGAACGTCAACGCGTGCAAGCGTACCGAGCACGTGGCGTACAGTTTAAGTACTGTCGGCTTGCAAGTTGCGCTTGCATAAAATGCATGATGGTCAAGTGAACTATAAAGCCTGGCGCAAGTTTTGTTGTCATTTCCACGCTCCGAGAGGAGGGCGCCGTGTCGAACTAGACCTAAGGAGAAGTCGCGAGGTCGCGAGTGGTAAATAAACACCGGGGTTCGATAACCCAAGCGCCTTGGGTAGCCCTCAAAGCTTGTTACGTAATAATTAAGTAATCCCGGACACTTAACAAGCACCTTGAACTTTCAGACGCGGACGACGACCTCGCCTACTAATACTACTGCCAGGCTTGCAAAGCGCATTCTATGCCTGAATATCAATCTATTTCTGCGGCACTACAAGTTTTTGCATACGCGTTCTACTATCTACCATTTCTGTCATGAACACCGATCAATAATTGCACCTGACCATCACGCAGGGTGTGGAACGCCAGGAGTCCTACTGGTTTCCTTCAGCCGACAGCATGCGGTCTCGCTCCCTTCGGACTGTCCATTAGGATGCCGATTAGTGGAGACGGCACGCCCCCACCATCATGCAGAATACGTGTATGCAGGGCAACTTGGAGACGACTTCAAGGTGAGTTTTTTTCGTCGCAGAGAACTTGGAATTTCTTACGTACTATCCCACCAGGTTCATGAAGGCTGCGAAATGTACAGGGTATTCCAATAACTTCGCTAGTCCTGTGCGTTCTGCTATTCCCGCGCCCATCCATCGAACCACCTTCAGGTCTCGTACCTAGTGGCTTGCCGAACAGCTCTCTTGGTCGCCCTGTTTCCCGCATGATGTCCTGTCACATATTCGCTGTCACTTATAAGATGCACATTAGAAGTCATCACCCACGGCATCCTTTACCCTGAGAACTAACATGCTGAGAGCCGCCAGAGTCCTAGCTACCACCATCATGGCGCCAGTCGCGGTACTCGGTCAAGAATACTTCGTAGCTGCACGTACGTTACAGGTTGTATGTCGGGTGCGACAATAACTGACTGACTGCCACAGACATTTCTGCTATCTGCACGGACCCTTCGCTCGCGTCTGCGCAAGGCGCCGGTTACTCGGGGTGTATCAACGCGCGCGGCAGCGAGTCCTTATTCGTTTCCACCTCGGTGCCAGGATGCGTCGTCGTCGCGTACGCGGATTCCAATTGCACCCAGATATACCACACAATCGACACTGAGACAATTGCGTCCCGTGTGGAGCGTTCGAGTCATTCGATGTCAACTGCTAGGCACGGCCATGAGGGGGCGACAAAACCCTTGTCGTCGTTCAGGTACGTAAGCGACCACCGTCCAAGTCCAAGCGGAGTGCGGCTGACAGTTTTGCGGGCTTTAGAGTGGGATTCCTGGGGCGAGATATACTGTACTCATATGACCCGGCGTTCACGTCACGGTCACAAATCTCGTGAACCTCATCAAAATGAACTCCGGTCATGGTCACAGCTTCGTCGTGAACGGGCGCCACGGCCGGCCTGTCACGAGCGCCTTGCCAATTTTGGCGGGCCTGCGGCGCTTATAGCCTCCGGTGAGCGGTGGTCATGGTCACAGGCCGGCCGTGAACTGTGAACACCACCTAAAAACAGTGTCACGGTCACGACCCCAGTGAACTTCGGGTCATATGAGTACAGTACATTTGACACGAGTTTGTTTCATACGTCAATCTGTATGGACATAGAAATATCCTTCCGAAAACCAGTCCGACCGTTCCCACACCACGATACACGCGACACAAATTTGAACCCGCCTGCCAATGCACTCGGCATACGAACTTGATGATGATCAGCTACAGTCGTCGCGCCACTTCTCTTATAGCAAGCCTTACGTCAATGTCCTCACCTCGGGTCCGCATGCACACCAACCCGGTCGTGTGTGTATCCCTATAAATCACAACTGGAGCATCTACGAGATCTCACGCAACACGCTTGTACTTATGGCGCATCGCGGCAGCTGCTTCAATAAGGCATTTTGAGAGCACTCATCAAGCCTCGAGCTTCAATAACGCATCAGTGGCATGCGCCCTGAACATCTATACAATACGCGTCGTGGTTCGCCGTTGTCTATCACACGATATCGGAGATCTAGCTCCCCCGGTCTTAATACAGGTGATTGTCCCATTACCTTGCCGAGCGAAGGGTATCCCACCGACTGTTTCCGCAGGGTCAACATATATAGCATCCCTGCGGGAGCACGAAAATTCAACGCTTACGCGCACAGCCCGTCATTCAAGGCAAATCGTCTCCTCGTAGGATAAAACCCCCCCCGGCCGCTCTGGCAGCCCTGACAATGGCTTCGACAGCGGCTCTCGCGCAGACATACACAGTCAGTGCATGTAAGTCGCCGCTACTCTCCTCAATATCCGCCCGCAATGGTGATGTCCGACCGTCACCGTCACAGATAACAACGCCGTATGCACGGGCACACCCGTTGCCTCTACGACCGGTACAGGGGCTTCGGGTTGCATCACGGCGCCCGGCAGTGTATCCTTTCTCATTGACCTATCCACCGGCGGATGCACTATCACTACGTTCTTTGACTCCGAGTGCGAAGATTTCAAGGAATATGGGGAGGGTCCGATGACGGCCCCGCAGTGCGTACTATTCCACGGCTTCAACTCGTACAAGGTCGTATGTTAGAGTCGGGGCCTTGAAGCTTCGTCAGTTCCAGTGCCGGTGGGTAGAGACTAATACCCTTAAGAACTCAGACTGATAGCTTCACAGGCGGTATATTGATGTCGAACTTCTATTCGGAGAGAATCAGTCCACACGTTTGAACCGATGGAATGTAGACCACGGGACATGATCCAATTTCGAAAATATGACTAAGTATATCGTTTGAAGGGCGGGGCAGCGACTTCCTCACCGATTTATCGCGTCTCAGAGAGGATAAGCGTCACGATACGTGCCCACATTATACGGTACGACGCGAGTGGGCCAGCCAGACGGTCAACGATTTCGTCGGACTGCTGCCAACATGAAGATCACCCTCACCCTCGTAGCTGCGCCACCGGGAATCCTCGCCACCACGAGGTACGTCGTCTCCACATGTACGTCGCGCCCTGCACATTCTCGTCTTCGTCTCAGAGTTTCCTGACTGCGTGACAGACCCCAAGACGAACTGCTCGAGCGCTGCATCGTTTTCTACGAGCGGTAGCAACCCCACGGATTGCTCCACCGCCGGCGGCCACCCGCTCAAGTACCTGAACATCGTCACCTCCACCGACAGGTGCCATATCAACACGTCCTCTGATTCACCCTGCCAGGACTTCGTCCTGACCGTGGCGCCTGCCATGACGGCGGGGCCTCGCTTCGACGTCAATTTTGAGGCTTTCAGTGTCACACGTTACCAGACTGGAAGGCGATGAGGCGGGGCGAGGGACCTGTTCGCCGTAAGACTGTGGGACAAGTATTGGCGGAAGTCCAAAGAAAGGATCACGAGTTGGTATGGCTACGCCACAGCTGCACAGAGAGCATGAAATTGCGGAACACAGGAGAAGAACCGGGGCCTGTGAAAGCAATAAAGTGGTCTATCGCCGACCGGTTTCTTCGGGGCAATTCACGAGCATCCCGGTGAGTGCTTTCATAATGAAGAGGGCCCTCGCCGTGTCTAACGTACCAGACCATCAGAACGCCGACGTGTATACGGCATCGCAACGACTACTTAGTATAGCGCAATCTGCTATGCCCACACCCCATCGTCGGACCATTTCGTGAGTATTGCTCATCCAGCTGTCTTGTTCCCGTTCCGGCACATGATGTCACTCACCATATCACGAATAGGTGCGGTACCCGAGGATTTTGCGACATGTATTGCAACGGCCTCTCGCCGAAATTCCATTATCGCTCGCACAACGAGGGCCGCCGCCGCGCTTCCAAGTGCAACATTCACCAAGGATATCATGCAGAGCATACGTCCGCAGTCAGAACGCTCATGCGCAGCTCATACCACATCGTCTATGACGTGCGCGCGGGAAGACAACAAGGCTTATGACTATGGTTACTACGCCGCTGCAATTAAATCTATGTCTCTCTCTCATGCATGGAAGTCGCTGAATCCAGTCCGCGACGGGGCATAGGAAAAGTGCCGCATGGCGCCGCGAGCAGCCGCGGGCTGCCGCAGAGG
>ALYI01004673.1:0-11918 GCA_001969225.1 Ceriporiopsis andreanae CBS 279.92 | reverse complement strand
CAATTCTGAGCATTTGTCGAAGAGCAATGGCTCGCGGAAGATGTGCGCCAAGTTCAAGTGAAAAGACGCGCCCGCCAACTCTCATGCAAACGGCAATAATTACACTTGTTCTCGACCACGATACTGATATCCATCGCACGTCCTCTCAAACCAGTAATTAGCAACTCAGTATGCCTTCAAAAGCCACCGTCATTCGTACATGCTGATGTCTTGAACCCGCAGCAGGACAATGGCTAGTGCAAGCGCCAGTGTGCCTGCAACTGCACCCGCGGTCCTACCAGCGGACGCGTCGCTCAGTGCTGTGATGGAGAGCGGCGCTGCCTACGTCTATCCATGTAAGCATGTACAACTTTCCAACCCGTGCCAAAACCGACCGACTTGTATTTACACTCCAGTTCCTATTCTTCCAGCGATGCCCTACCCGGACATTGGTCACCTCGCCAAGTGGTCCGTATCGTCCTTCAAATTCGGGTTCGGACCTGAATGTTTACGAGACGACGACCCAGAGACATTCTGGCAGTACGCCATTCATCTGTCTCTGTGTATGTCTGTATGCTCATTGAACAGCAGCTCGGACGGTCCACAGCCGCATTTCATTACAATCGAATTTCCGCGGAAAGTGGCAATACAGGTTGGTCGCCTCGAAGCCCTCTGTGTTTGATACTAAACACGAAATCGCATCCACAGAAACTGAGCATACATCTCACGTTCTCCCTCGATGACTCATATACACCAGCGACTCTCGCAGTGCGAGCCGGCACCTCACTCATGGACCTCCAAGATATTCGAATAGTCACACTGGAGAAACCGGACGGATGGTACACGTTCGACGTGTCCGCAGAGCCAAAAGATGACGGAGAAGGCCTGTAAGTGATAAATCACGGGTTCCATTCGAAGCATGTGTATTTGACTCCGCGTTTGTGCTCGTCAGAAAGCCTGTGAACGCGTACATTCTACAAGTAATCGTCGTCGCGAACCACATGAACGGCAAAGATACGCATGTGCGTGGCTTGAAGGTACTCGGACCCTTACCTGCTGAGTAAGTTGTCTACCGCTACTCTGCCTGTCATTTCTCACCCATGAATGCACAGTCGTACACCAACGATGGATAATCCGGACCCCTTCCCATTCGAAACTGAACGGTTCAGGATATATGAGCACGTGCGATGATGATCTGAATTCTGACGGTGACCGCTACGAATAACAAGAAAGAACCTATGATAACCCACGATGACGGAACGCGACGAGCGTTGTATTATACACTATGACGGAGTACAGCAAGAGGAAGAGAAACACCTATTACCCCATCAGCTGCGTGACATCCTCCGGAGGATATTTCGTTTGCGAGAACGTGAGCAACCTAGTAATAAAGAATATCAGAGAGCATGTTACGGCAGGATCGACACAATTCCCACCTTTTCAAAGACTGAATATACTTCCGGCTCACTTCGTCGTTCAAGACGTGAGCGACCTGATCTGCCGAGATCTTCTCCCGTGCAGAACGTTCGTGAATACTACATAGATGTCAGTCAGTGCGTAAGATAGGCCACAATCCATACTCACCCAACCATCGTCACTCCAATAGGCCAAGGTGCATTGCCGATGGACAGTCGTAGGTAGGAGTCGTTCGCTCTCTGATATTGGCGCGTTTGCATAAAGTAGACAATTTCAGTGATACGAGCAAGCATGTCGGGTGGAAGCGACTATGGTACGTGTGAGAAAATATTACAAACCAAGGAGAATAAGACGCACTCTGGAACGAAGCAGTTTGAACAAGGGCTTCATGTATTCCGCAGACTGTCTTTGAGTTGCAGCGGCAAGCTTTCCCTGTGTTGTACGCCTGACTTGCTCTGGAAGGCCGTGAGACCACGACCAGCGTATGAGAGAAGCAGTGCACACCTGGTCTGTCGTCCATCCATTCTTCCCACTCTTTCAGAGTACGCTTTAGAGCGTAGTAGATGATGGGATAGAGCTTGTCAGGGTCTGTCTTCACAAGCTCCAGATCGACAACTTCGCTGCCGTTGCCTTTGGATTCCCTCCCCCCTTTCTTGCGTGATTTCTCCGCGACGTCCTCATTCGCGCGAGTCTCGACGTCTTCGAGTGCCTTTTTGAAGTCATTCTGACCGCCGTGACGTTCGTGGTCTTTCTCCTCGATGAGCTCGAGGGCGCGCAGTCGGAGCCGGCGATCTCTATCAGCTTCGCCAAAGAGTCGTATTGGCTGGCCCTTGGCACGAAGTCGTCGGATAGCCTCTTCGTTTGAGATGTTGAATATGGTGGACAGCGCAGGGTCTACTGCTGGTGATTCTGTTGACCTGCCATCTGGATGAGGAGAGTTGGTAGTCGAACGTGAAGCAGCCTGTTCTCCAGTCGCGAATAAGACAGAATACTCTTGGTATGTGAAGCGGCTCACTGTGTCTTTGGCCTTGCCCTTGTCAGCCAGTTCCTTCGCTTTACTCTCTTTGGCTGCTTTCTCTTCTCGCGCCTTGCGCTCCTGCTCTTCTTTGAGTTTTTCGATGTCGCCACGACGCATGTACTTATTGGGGCGGCCTTCTGCGACTGGCACGTCGAAAGCCTTGCGTTTCGATGCGATTTCAGCCTTGAGAGCGTCCATGATGTTGCGAGGTATGATGGTGTTGTGTCGAAAGCGACGATTAAACTGGGCGACGGCCGAGAATGAGCCAGCTCCGCCGCGCCTTTCTCCCTTCCGCCAACTTCCGGTCCTCATCTCCCTGCGCCTGCTCCCCCGCACCGCTGTCGTCTCCCTTTCCTCCCCCTCTCAGCACGACTTTGTAGTAAACATGTCTGAGGCTCAGGAGCTCTCTTCGTGCGTGTCTTGATCAACTGCAGAAATTATATGTTTACGGGTCGTTCCGGTTTATAGCAAGTACGTCCTGCAGACCGCGGGTTTCGACGGTTCGTATCTCAGCATCCCCTCGTAACGTCGTATGGATCCTCATGCCTCGCGATTCAGCTCGGTTCCCGAACCAGAACCAGACGCGTCACTGGTGAGCCTCGTTCGCCATAGCTGAATGTTGAGCGCGGTAAAGAGCGCGACAAAACGTCCCTGCTAGTTTCCAGAACTACACCGACTACTTCAAGTGCATCGCTGCTAAGGGTGACGACTACGCGCCGTGCAAGCTCTTCAAGCGTGCTTACAACTCGCTCTGCCCCAGTGAGTGTGTTTCGTTGACGGTCGTGAGCACGCACCCCTGACCGTTGATACTTGTTCCTTGTAGACGAATGGGTGAGTACGAGCTTATTCCGAACGGTTACGTGCCCCGTGAGCTAATCCTAATATACAGATCACTAAGTGGGACGAGCAGAGGGAGAACGGCACTTTCCCCGCTTCCTTAGAGCCTTGAGAGCGCATCTCCTTCCTATGTCCGAAGTAACGCGAGGCACGGAATGAAGACTTGGAAGTCGCTCGCAGACGCGTAACTCTCTATTGTCGTTCTTTTCATACAATGGTTTTGTCAACAAGGAAATTACGTTGGTATTCTCGATGTGCAGCTGCGTTGGCGTGTTCGCTGCATCTTACCGTGCGCTCGTGTGAGGCACAAGCATGGCCCACGTTGTGTTTGCAATAATGAAGTTGGAATACTTGCCTCGATACAGTGCAGAATTACAGATACGAAGAACGCCATACTTACGCATAAGCATTGCGAGATGCGAAGGTGAGAGAAAGGTAGGAAGGGGGAACGAGAAGTCCACCACTTACGCAGCTCTGAAGCATGAGTAAGTAGAACCATCACCTTTTGACCCAACAACGTCGGGCAAGAGAGTGTGAAAATATCAAACTAGTACCGAGGTCGTTTCGCCTCGCGGTCGTCGTACCCACCGGGGCCCTCTCTCTTGAGATACCCACCTCCACCACCTCCAAACCCGCCGCCTGGTGGTCCGTATCCTCCAGGACCGCCGGGGCCTCCGGGGCCACCGCCAAAACCACCTCCAGGTGGACCTCCATACCCACCAGGACCTGGTCCGTTCGGAGGGCCGCCCATACCGTTCGGGGGATGATCGTGGAAGCCACCACCTTGGTAGCCGATGCCGCCTCCGCGTCCTCCTCTGCGATGTCGTTCAGTGTCGAAGCGTTCCGAAGCATGGCGCGAGACGTACCGGAACCCGCCTCCACCAAATCCGCCTCTGGGACTACCACCGAAGTCATCACGACCTCCTCTGAATCCGCCATCAAACCCTCCCCTGAACCCTCCACGCCCTCCACGGAATCCGCCACGGAAGCCTCCTCCTCCTCTGTCACCTCCACGGAAACCACCTCCACCTCCGCCGCGGAAGCCACCGCGGCCACCACCGCCGCTGCTGAACACGGGCATGGGTGGCTCTGGCTTGGGACGGCCACCCAATCCGCCGCCCAACCGACGGGGTTTCCAGCCTCTGACTGTTCGTCCGCGTTCGACGTCGACCAATACCCGCTTGCCCATGATGTGTAGACGGTCCGACTCCTTGTAAGCAGCTAGATGCGGTCAAGAAAAAAAAGGCGCAATACAGACCAACGACCACTGGTGTTAAACATGCGACACTAGGAGTGTGATTAGCTTTACCTTTCATGTCGCGTTCTCGCTCGAAGACGATGAACGCAAACCCTCGGCTACGACCGTTCTTATCTCGTACTATTCTCACCCGTTCGATGCTTCCGAAACCTTCGAACTCTCGGCGCAAGTCAGTTTCGGTTGCATTTTTATGCTAGAACGAGGCGTCAGCGGGACAATGACTAGTTATGAGAGGGCTGTGCGTACCAAGCGAGCAATAAATAGTGTCTTGTAAGGATCGCCCACAGCCTCTGGGTCGTCAGCTGGTTTGTCTGTAAAATAATAGTCATGAGGGATTGGGCGACATCAGTGTCAGAGCCACACGACTTACAGGTTTCCTTTGCGATCTTGAATTCGTCGCTCTTCTTCTTCTTCCTCTCTTCTCTCCGAATTGCCCGCTTGGTTTCCTCGGCGAAGGTGAAGGCAGGCTCCTCGCCCTCTTCCATGCCCTCGCCCTCAACACCCGCGGTGAGCAGGACCTGCGTCTTGTCCTCCCTCAGCTGAGCGAGTATAGCAGCGACGCCATCGACATTTTTGGGTCTGACGCGATCGATATCGCGGTCAAGCGGTCGGGTGTAGGGCAAGGGCGGGCGTGGAGCGAAGAGTTTGAGAAGATTTGGTGGGAGAAGATGGGTGCCAGGCATGGCGACAGGGGAACTAAGGAGGACAGACTAGAGTACAGAGCAAGTCGCAATTGTCGTCAAGAGTGAAAAAATAAGGATAAAGAGGCTGAGGGAGATGGCCTCTTGTCGACGCTGTGGTCGACGTGGTGGTTGTTGAGCAAGCCTGGGCGCAGCCGAAACCAGCGCGAATTTTGGCCCTCCGCGGGGTAAGCGCCTGTTGCACCTCATTTGCAACCTGCATCCGGGGCGTGCAAGGTCAGAGTACTCGTTATCCATCTTGACGAGGTGCTAAAGCGTGTCTTACAGGTCTGATGCATTGTCGAGGCACAATAAGTGTCCTGCGCATCTTACCAAGATGTGGCATTAACTGGTCGTGCACCAAGTCGCGGCTTGGTCCGGTCAGACTATCCTCCTCCACAGCTCACGGGAACACAAAGTCCATCGCCTTTGCCTCGTTCTTCTTTCCAAACGAGCTGTGGAAGTCGTCGTCGCCAATACGTGCAGGTCAACCGACGCTGTTCCCGGTTCGGAATGTCGCACAAGCTGTTCCGCTACCGAGAGGCGTACCTCTTCCCTCCGCGTCGACATCTGCATTCAAGCCCGCGGAAGTTCTTACCCCGCGACGATTGCTCAAGGTCTATACTCAACTTGCAAAGTCACGGTTGACCACCCTCGTCGTCCTTACCGCGATGGCAGGCGTCGCGCTGTCCCCGTTGCCTGTAACGGTCCCAGTGCTACTATCCACCGCGTTGGGCACAGCGCTGTGTTCTGCCTCGGCAAACACGTTAAACCAAATACAGGAAGTGCCTTTCGATGCGCAGATGGCGCGTACCAGGACGCGTCCCCTCGTGCGCAGGGCGATCAGTCCAGTGCATGCCGCCGGCTTTGCAACCGTCACTGGACTAGCTGGGCCTGTTATCCTGTGGACAATGGTCAATCCCACGACAGCTATACTCGGAGCGGCGAACATCGCGCTCTATGCAGGCGCGTATACTTGGCTCAAGCGAACAAGCATCTGGAATACCTGGGTGGGATCCGTCGTCGGCGCCCTTCCTCCCCTCATGGGCTGGACCGCGTGCGGAGGACATCTCCTACCGTCCAGCGCACACCCAATCGCGCTGCACCTGCCCGCCATACTCACGTCAAACACAGATGTTGGCCTCTCCGTGATTGACAACCCACTCGCGCCGTTTGCGCTATTCATGCTGCTCTTCAGCTGGCAATTCCCTCACTTCAATCCCCTGTCCCACCTTATGCGCGAATCATACGCGCAGGCTGGATACAAAATGCTGTCCGTCGTTGCGCCCGCGAAGAATGCACTCGTCTCGCTGCGGCACTCGCTCCTCCTCATCCCCATATGCTCAATTCTGGTGCCTATCTCCGGCCTCACGACGTGGGCATTTGCGCTGACGAGCCTCGTCCCGAACGCGATCTGCGCCAAGTCGGCATGGGCATGGTGGAGATACGGTGGCGAGAAACAGGCTCGGGCTCTCTGGCATAACATGTTGTGGTATCTACCGGTCATTCTGGGGCTCCTGATGTTCCACAAACGTGGCATGGAGTGGCTGTCTTGGATGGGGCTGCGCGAGAAAGCAGAGGAGGGAGAGAAATCCAAGGGCGCGTAAAGATGCGATCTATTAGGAACCGGAAAGTCTCGTAGTTGGAACACGACGCACAGTGTACGATAGTTATGGAGCAGCCTTTTTGTCCCTCTTTACCTGTCGTTGCTTCCGAAGTGCTTCTAGTCTGTTCTTCAGCATCGCGACTTTTGCATCTGCGTCCTCCTGCGCCCGCTCTTCATCCAGCAGTCTGTCCATGATCAGCTCCCGGTCCTCGTGCTCTTTCTTTCGTCTGAGCTCGTCCTCTGTGAATTCGGGCTTTACTTCAGCCTCGCCGGCTTGCTCGTCGTGTAATGGTGGGAAGCCTTCGGGCGTTTCGGACACCAGCTCGGGTTCGGCGAAGACAGTGGCACGCTCGTAGGCATCGCGCTCGTCGGGCGTGTTGAGCACCTGCTGCTCGAATGCAGCCCACTCTTGATCAATAGAGCCTGCCGGCGCAGCAGGCTGAGGTGCAGCAGGGGGGACAGCTGTGTCGTCTTCGCCCTCCTCCTCATCGGACGGCGGTGGGGGTGCCTTCGACGGGTCGGAGAAGAAGTCCGCAGGAAAGCCGTTCGCCGGCTTGGTGGGTATGGCCGTGCTTTGCTCTCTCACAACCGGAACGCCTGGGTCAGGGTGGCTGAGCTTCATCTTCTTCGTCTCAATCGTGACCTCCAGCGACGCGTCCTCTGCCTCCTCCTCCTCGTTCGCCTCCTCCAGCTTCCGCTTCCCGTGAGCCTTCGCTTCCTCTGCGGCCAGCGCACGCTTGCGCTCTTCCTCTCTCATCCGCATGGCATTCATCCGGTGTGCTTTACTACCGACATGGCCCTCCCACGACGAGGACTGTTTCACGATTGTACCACACGCTAGACAGCGCAGCTGTCCGCTGGACGTGTATGATGCGAGGGGATGGTTGACACGAGCCTCTTGTCTCTTCGCCTTCAGCAGTGCCCGGACGTCTGCCATAGTGCTCGTGTTGTGAGGATGGAGTAGGTAGAGGAGAATGGTGTGGATAACTTGCGAAATTAGTGCCAGATCAAGTTCAGCTCACCAGCGCGTCTTACGTCAGCTTATCACGCCCGTGTCAACATAGGTCAACATTCGCAGATTGAGATCGCGAAAACGCCGCGACAGATCCAATATCCTGGCCAATATCCCGTACAAGCTTATACAGGGACATAACTATACTACTATTAGAATCGTGTGGTAACATGAAGGAGTGGTATGGCACTCCGGGCGGTATCATCCTGTCTGCTCAGTTCTTGTCTTCGAACATCTTTTTAATGGCGGCGGTGGAGTACGACTTGGGCCGCTCGAGGGCTAGAAATAGACGACATGAGTGACGGCGAGACAAGAGAAACAACGACACTTACGGGCACCAAGCGCACGATCCCAGATCAATTGGGCAGCAACACCGAAGGCACGCGACACACCGAATAAGACGGTGTAGAAGCTCATCTGGTCGAGGCCGTAGTGGGTCAAAAGTACGCCGGAGTGGGCGTCGACATTGGGCCACGGGTTCTTGGCCTTGCCCGCCTGCAACGCGGTATTAGCAGAGTCACACGACCACCTTGTAAAGGGAAACGCACCTCAAGCAAGATACCAGGAACGATGTTGTACACCTGCCCGACGAGCTTGAATAGCGGGTTGTCGGGCAAATGCTTAAGAGCGAACTCGCGCTGTGCCATGTAGCGCGGATCGGTCTTGCGAAGGACGGCGTGGCCGTAACCAGGAACGACTTGGCCACCCTTTAGCGTAGACCAGACGTACTCCTTGACCGCGTCATCGGTCGCGTTCTCGCCAATCTTCGACTGCATCTTGCGAAGCCAGAGGAGTACCTCCTGGTTTGCGAGGCCGTGAAGAGGACCTGCGAGACCGTTCAAGGAGGCGGCGAAAGCCAGGAAGGGGTCTGCAAGCGCGGAACCAACCAGCTTTCCAGTGTGCGCAGAGACGTTGCCTCCCTCGTGGTCGCTGTGAATGGTGATGTACAAGCGCAGGAGCTCGACGAACTCGGCATTCTCGCCAAAGCCAAGAAGGGTGGCCAAGTTCCAAGAGTAGTCCTTGGTCGGGTCGATAGCAGGGAGTTTCCCGCCGCCGTATACATTACGGTAAATTCGACCAGCGATGTTGGGCAACTTGGCGATTCTAAAAAATTGCCAAAAATGTAGCTTTAACTGGGAGGATAGGGTTAGGGCTTACAAGTCCATGCAATCCTCGAAGGCGGGTCCCCAGTACTCCTTCTTGGAAATTCCCGACTGATACGCCTTGGCAAACGTAGAGTCATGGTTCAACTGCGAAAACATGGTGAGAAAAATAACATATCGAGAAATATACGACATACGGCGGTGACTGCTAAGCTGAACTGGCTCATCGGGTGAAGCGTCGGTGGGCAGCGGTCGAGCAGCTCTTCGACGAACTCAGGGATCGCAGCACGCGCCGCCCAGTCTTTTGAGAGCGCTCTGACTTGCTCCTGGGTGGGAACCTCACCCGTAACGAGCAGCCAGAAGAGCGCTTCAGGAAGCGGTTCGGAACCACCCGGCGCCTTGGGCAAGAGTTGCTGGCATTCTGGGATAGTCTTGCCGCGGAAACGAATGCCCTCCTCTGTGCGACATATGAGGCCGAATTTTGCGGCGAGATTTCGGGAATTACTGACCAGCGTCGAGAACAGAGCCATCCCAGATAAGCGCGGGCAGACCTCTCATTCCACTATCATGGACGCGTGAGACGCGCGCCGGGGGTAATAGGTAAAAGACGCACCCATAGAGCTGGTCGACGAGGACAGGGCCTAAAGATTTCTTGCCATGTGCGGCGCGAACAGCCTTGACCTGAACGAGACGGTGAGCGGAGTCATTTCGATTCACGGCGAGGGACGAGGCATACGTTCTCGAGCTCTTTTGGGATCAGCTCACCGAGCCTTTCCTTTAATGTCTGCTGCTTTGCGGCGGTGGATGCAAAGCGTGCTGTGCGGGCGAAGGATGCGCGAGGTGTCTGTGGGGCGAGAGAACGATGAGCGGGGGGTCGTGCGCCCAGGCGAAAGCTCGGGACGTACTTGTCTGGCGAGTGAGCGGAAAGCGAGTGCAGACATTTGTGGACGGCGGTGTACCTGGATGCGGGGTGATAGTGTGGAGTCAGACGGGGTGGGGAGGAGGGCAGGTAAGAGGCAAGATTTGGGCGGGTTATATACGACCTGTTCTCCAAGGCGCATGAGCTCATTGGTTACCGACACGTGACCGTTCGCCGTCCTCTCCCGAGGCTTCCGTCCATCATTCGCAGCCACCGTCCAATCATCTCTTCTCCCCAACACCGACGTCTTTCGGACTCGCAGAGCCCGACACAGAGTAACTCCTCTCGTTCTTACTCATGCCAAAGCGTAAACGGGCGAACGCAGCGCCTCAGGTGGACCAGCAGAAACAAAATAGCCTGCTCCCGCAGGTGCGTCCTTCCTGTCCGTACCGTCTTTTCCCACCCTCGCCCGCTCGTTCTGATATCTCAAACGCGTCCAGAAACGCCACTACCGCCAACGCGCGCACGCGAACCCGTTCTCCGACCATGCCCTCGAGTACCCCGCTTCCCCAGCCGTGATGGACTGGGAGGTCCACTACCCCGCCTTCGCGGGTACAGGAAAAACCCCAGAGTTTGCCGACGTCGGATGTGGTTTCGGCGGTTTGCTCATCGCGCTTGCCCCATTGTTTCCCGACACCCTGATGTTGGGTGCGTGACCACGCTCTGGTCCCCCGTCCCTGTCCTGACGTTTTTATAGGAATGGAAATCCGCGTGCAGGTATCTCAGTACGTGCACGACCGGATCGCCGCATTACGCGCTACCTCCACCGCCACGGACACCGCTTCCCCACATCCCTACCAGAACGTCTCGATCGTGCGCGCTAACGCCATGAAGTTCATGACCAACTACTTTCCAAAGCACTCCCTTTCCGCCCTCTTCTTCCTTTTTCCCGATCCTCACTTCAAGGCCCGCAAGCACAAGGCCCGCATTATATCCCCCACCCTGCTCGCGGAGTATGCATACGTCCTCCGACCGGGCGGCATCGTCTACACTATCACAGACGTACGTGATCTTCACGAGTGGATGAAGTCCCATCTGGAAGCCTTTCCGCTGTTCGAGCCTGTCACGGAGGAAGCTCTTCGAGGGGAAGGTAAGGGACCTATTCTCGACGCAGTGTACAGCAGTACCGAAGAGGGTAAGAAGGTTGAGAGGAACAAGGGTGAGAAATGGCTGGCATGCTTCCGGAGAGTGGAAGTGCACAGAGTGTAGCCTACAGGTCGTCAAGGATTGTCTGTACAGTGCTGTCAGGTGTACAAGTCAGGAGCCTGTGATTCATAGATGTAGCTAAATGTGCCCTTTACAGTGCACAAAAATCGCAGGACCAGTATCAGAGCAGCTGCATGAATGAAGAGTTCACTACTGCATGCTATATATATATTTATATTTGGAAAAAAAATTGAAACACAGTTTCTGAACTACAGTGTTTCACCACTCAATAGAGAAACTCAATTGTGGATCTCGAAAGTCCCCATATAGGCTTGCCAGAAATGACTCATATTTTCTCAGGGAAAAACTAAGGTTTGTGCATTTTCTGTTTGTTGATTTTTTTTGGCAGTCTCAGAAACAGGAAGTAAGGGATTCCTATTTTTTCCTAGTGCAAAATTAAAATGATAATCAAGGCCCATTTTATTTATGTGTTTTAAGTTTTGTTTATAACTTTTAGTTTATTGTAAAAATTGTCATGAAGTCCTATTTATTTTCTGCCTCAAGACTTCCTCCCAGCAGGCTTAAGGGGTTTTGATACATGCAGATTATCTCTGAAATACCCTTTTTGTGCCATTCACGTTATTTGTGTCTGGCCATATACAGTCATCCACCGGCAGTTGAACCACCCAATATTGATGTGCGTCCCATCACATTTCAGACACAAATATTGAGAAAAATATTACGTAGACATTTAGCAGTACAGCTCACCCATATACATGAATATTTTCGTTCGATTACAATGAGATTTGAATCCACTATTGACGAACTACAAACGACGCTCGAAAACCGCGCCCACCACTGATTGAGCCACCTGATCAGACCCCAATCACCGCTCTAGCGCCCAACGATCGAATCGTCGTCGTCGTCACTATCGAGCCATTCTT
>ALYI01004665.1:0-12028 GCA_001969225.1 Ceriporiopsis andreanae CBS 279.92 | reverse complement strand
CCGATTCACAGGTGAATCGTAATCACCTAGAAGACCGTGAGACGAGCTGTATAGCTGGATCGCGAGGTGGATCAAGGCCCTCGAGGTCGCTTAGTTTCCCTCGAGGGGACCTCGAAGTGTCAGAACCTCGCTGATTGACACCTCGAAGTCGCCTCCGCCTCGCGACAACACTAGTTGCCATTCGCGCGTGATTGATGGATGGGTTTGTCACGGTGAACCTTGTGCTGAAGCGCGAAGAGCGAGGAGCGAATGGCGAAATTTGGAGGCGAATAGTAACTAGCGAAGTTTTAAGGCGAGCAGCGAAGTTCTGGGGCGAGTAGAAGGAGTCGGCGGCGGCGGCGAGGTGCGTATACTCATCGTCAATATCTGTATGTTGACCGTAGGCCCCTTTTTTTTTTTTCAGGGTGAACGACCCGTGGCCTATTGCTAGAGACGGCCCGTAGCGTCGTGCCCAATTATGCCCAATCACGCAGCGTCGCGTCCAATCGCAGCGCGACGCGCGAGCGCCACTCGCTCCGGGGGCGTGCCTGGATAGATAATTGTATCTGAACTCCTGGAGCATCAGAAAGTTTGTCTGAGCCCTCGTCGCGACATCGGTGAGTCACTGCGTGATGCTTCCGAGTGCTGTCCATTTCGCCAAGCTGAACTTAGTACTTAGTATCCACATTCTCGACTGCCAACCCCACAAGCCCTTGGGACCGACACTTTGGTGAGTGCTTTCGGATTCACGAATGTACTTACTTCAACTGGCCAGCAACGCCACAGCAACATGGCCATCATTCGCCAATCCGAACGTGGTGGCGTCGCGGCTTCCATGCATTCCAGCTGTCGACGAGGTCCCCCGCTAGTAAGCGAGCTCGATCCTGATCGCGTTCGTGGCGTCACTTTTACTCTCGCTTAGAGCCTGCATGCTTACTCGCCGCTGTCAGCCTGAGATTAATCGCTTGTACTTTGAGGAACTACATGATATCAAGATCAGGGACGGCGGCGGGGGCACTACGCCACCGAGATCTAACATCAACTTTCAACGTTCAACGCCGAGCACTGGGCGCTGAGCATTGAATGTTGAGGGCGGAACATTGAGCGTTGGACGGTGAACATCCCCGTCGAACGGCGTGCGCTGCATTCCTGCTGTCAACCCCGGAGGCGACCATCACAAGCCCGTGATTGGGTGGATGGGCAGCTCGGGGCCGCAAATTCAGGGATGTTGGGGATGGGCAAGGCGTCGGGCAGACGCGTAAAGGTGAGTGCGCACGCATGGCTTGCAGCGTTGGGTTTCGCTTTTCTCAACTCAGAGCTGATCTGTACGGTGTACCGCGGACGACCCCAAACGACGACACGAGACGGCTCTGTCGACAGGAGCACTGGACGACTCCGACAACGAGACCAGCCGCCTCTCCCATCTGTATCAGGAGGAGGCACTGCGCCACCGAGATCCAACATCGACGGTCAACATTCAACGTTTAGCACAGAGCACTAAGTACTGAGCGTTGGACGTTGAACGTCATTGTTGGACGGTGACCGGTGAACATCCACCGTCGGACGGCGTGGGCTGCATATTTGGTGTCACATCCGGAGGCGACTATCATGCGCCGCGGGCTGTGATCGGTCCCGGCTGGATGGGCAGTGCCAGTGGGGGATGGGCATTGGGTGGATGGGTGGATGGGTGGTGGGCAGCTCGGATCCGCGAATTCAGGGATGTTGGGGATGGACGAGTCGGGCAAATGTCTGGCGGTGGGTGCTTGCGGCGCCGCTTGTCCTCTTTTTCGCTTTTATCGACCTTCGATGGCGGCGGTATACCGCGACTCCGACGACGAGACCAACCGCCCCAAGTTACGGTGTCAACATGGAGCACGAGCACGGAGGCAATATCAATGGGCGGTCGCCTCGTGCAGGCGAACTCGACGGCGCCGTCAAGCTAACCGCCCGCGACCAACTAAAACTAGGTACGAGTAGGAAATGGAAAAGTCGGTGCGTTGTGCGGTCTAGGGCCTTGGGTTTGCGTCCACGCGCCTCGTACGTTTACCTGTCCTGATCGGCCCGTAGTTTACACGAGACTTGGAGCTGAATATTACTTATCTCAACTTTTTGTGCCCAGGCTCGCAAATTTTCGAAATATTATCCGAGGCCAGCGTACACACCGAATACCACGACAGATGGCTTTGCGGCTGGCACTATGCGGCGAGGCCCAACTTTAGCATTTCCAAGTGTCCCCCATTGCCAATTCGGTTCGCTGTTGTCCTCAACCTTGACAAGTGGGGCATGTTCACTTGGTTGGAGTGGTCTAGGGCTTTTTATTTCTGCGTTTCCCGCGCCTTTTTGTGTACTAGGTGGCGTTCGTGCGTCGTGTTCAAAGGCAACTTGAAGTGTGGTCTCTACTCTTACCGTACACTCACGCCGCGCCCGTAATAAGTATTCCTGGAGATTATCGTGACTGGCATCAACGCCGACTCTGCGCTCCGAAAAATTTGTGCTGCGTACACACCCAAAGACGAGGACACCGTCGGTGGGTTTCGCAGAGCAGATAGAGGGTGATTTGTACGAGTGGCGGTACTCAGATATATGACCCGCGTTGCGCCGGACCTATGAGCGACTAACGAGCTGGATATGGCGAGAGAGACCTGATATATATACACCGAGATAATGTTGCCATCTCTGCTGACTGAGACAGGGAGTAATGCAACGACCAGCGATGCTACGAAAACCAGGGCGGGCATGCCCCGAACGGGATATGGGCGGGAGTCACGTGAGTGTTGTCAAAAAGGGCGGCAGCGGCGCTTGAGTGCTCCTCCTCCCTCGATGTGCACCGCGATCAACACTCATTGGCTGCGGCCAGAACTCCGAAAAATGCATACGAAATGCTTTGGTGAGGGTCAAGCAACGTCCATCATCCAAACGGACGCGATGGCGCGTCGAAAGCGTGAGGGGTCTGACGGACGCGTCGTCGGACTCCTGCCCGTATGTCTGGGATCACGGGCCAAGATTGGGATGAAACAGGTGAGTATTATGCTGTTGCAATATGTACAGTGTTTTCAAGCTTGAGTTGACCACCGTTGTGGCTTGTAGCCCTCGACCCCGTATAGCAGAGGTTGGTCGAGATTGAAACGATCGCCAGCCCAAACACAGCACGAGGCTGGCAAGCCCAACCAACGCGTACATAAGCACCCACGGCTCGATCCAGCTCTCCATAACGGGTTTGACTCGAACCACCACCCCGCGTTCGTCGCGTACTCCAACGTACGACCCCGACGTCAAGCGCATACAAGCCAGCAACAGTGACATCAACAACAACATCCCAGCAACAGTGACATCAACACCAACACCAGTACCCAGCAGCAATGCTGGTTCTCCCGGCCTTCGTGGCCTCGCTCCTCACGGCGCTCCTCACCACCCTCTCCACCCGGTTCTACACCACCACCACGGTCCTCTCCGCCCTCGAGCCTGGCGCTCTCTTCCTCTCTCTCGGTATCCCGCCCTGGTCTGAGTGGGCGACCCCGCTCCCTGGTTTCCCGTCTCCGGCGCCGTTCCGCGTGGAACTCGAGCTCGAACATGCACTTGGACTGTCGACCCTTCCCCAGTGCTCGGCCATCGACAACGACGGCGACCCCGCATTCCCGCTTCCTCTCAGCTTCCCGTTCGGCTACCCTGTTGAGGTCGTCGTTCCTGGGTTCTGCGCGGCGGCAGCTGCGGCGGACGCGGCGACGCTCGACGAGGTCAAGTTCAACGTGAACGACGCAGTATCCCCGTACGCGGTCTTCTCGGCGACAGAGTCCAACACCAGCATCGAGATCAAGGTTGGCGGCAACGGCGATACGAAGGTCGACGAAGTCGAACTTGTCGAGGTCGCCTCCGACTTCACTGCCGTCTCTGCCACCACCGACACTCCGACCTCAAACGTGACCCCTTCTCTGGCTCAAGACGAAGACGTCGCAGCTCCAGTTCAGGACGTCGACATCGCAGTTCAGAGCGTTGACACCACGGCTCCGGACGCCAACACCAAGGCTCTGCACGACGACGACTCGAGGATGGTCTGCCTGGCGCATACATCATCTTTGCAACCGCCCGAGTCTGGGTCTGTGTCTGAGTCCGAGGTTTGTGGCGTTGAGTCGATGGGCGGCGGGGTCATCGGCGGGCTCCTCGTCCCGTGCGATTTCAAGCGCGCCTTCGAGTTGAATGTCGAGAGCGTTACGAAGGCACCCTCAGTAGGAGAAGCGAAGATCCTCACAAACGACGCGAAGGCCCTCACAGGCGACACTAACACCCTTACAGGCAGCACGGAGGCCCTCATCCGCGGGCTCCTCATCCCCCTTACGCTTTCCAAGCCGCTGCCCGTATGTCCCGCTCGCCTCGTGCCCACGCTCCGCGTCATCCCCGGTCTTCTCGTCGCCCTCCCAGGGCCGCTGCCAACGTGCCAAGCTCCAGCTCGCGCCGCGCCGACGGTCATCGCGAAAGCCACCCTGGCGCCACCGCCCACGTGCCTCGCGTCCGCGCGTCCAGCGGTCGCCTCCACATCCGCGGTCAACACGACTACATCTCAGGCGGGGTACATCGGCAACTCCTCTCGAGCGCGCACGAAACTGTCAAGCCCTCTCCCGCGCTCTCCATCCACGCCTCGTGCCACCACCGACGCGTCTCGTGCCACCACCGACGCGTCCCGTACCACCATCGACGCGTCTGCCATCACGTCCGCCGTCGTGTCCGCCGTCCTTGCATTCTTTATGTTTGTCGCGCTTGCTGCTGCCTTTGGCGCTGCGCTGCGCAGGGACGGTGGACTGAACGTGGAGGTAGCGCGTGAAGTGGACGTGAGTGTGCCGCGCGAAGTGGATGTGGACGTCAGCTCAGATGTAGAGGCACGTGTCAGTCATCATTCGAGGGTGGAAGCGCATACTGACGCGTGTCTTCAGACGGTCGACTCAGCGGACGCTTCTGAAAGGCGGTTCAAGCTTATTTTTCGGACTGACGCATTCGGACCTCGCGCAGCCTGGGTCGAGGTGGACGCGTCGGGTGTGGAGGTTCCTGTGGTTACTGTGCTCACAGACATCATCGACGCGCAGGAGTCGCTCGTTGATACCGCTCAGAACGACGTAGAGATCGACACATCGTCCGTCTCTGCAGAGGCCCCATCGTTCACTGAGGTGACCACATCCGCCACCGAGGAGACTACATCCTTCATTGAGGAGACTACTTATATCACCGAGGAGACCACTTCCGTCACAGAGCAGACTATCTCCGCCATAGAGCCGACTGCCTCTATTATTGAGGAGATTACCTCCATCACTGAGGAGACTACCATCTCCTTCTCCGAAGAGCCCTCGTCTTCGTTTGGCGAAGAGTCTACGCTTGTCATCGCGGAGGAAGAGTCCGGCACCGTCCTCAGCGTGAAGTCGTCTCTCGAAGAGTCAGCGGTGAAGCCTCCGGTTCTTGGTACGTTTTTGCTCTTATCGTGCGGTTTCCGTGCTGATATCGCGCTCAGATGCGTCCCTCGAGCTCGTCGAGGAGCCCACACTCGCATCTTCGCCCGACGTCAACAGCAACATCGACGAGAAGTCCGATATCAGCTCCGACGCGGAGACGCTAGTCGCCACCGAGCCTTTTGAGTCTGTGTCTAACACCGGTACGTTTCCCTCTCGCAATGAAAGGTCATCATACTGACAACCTCGTCAGATGAGCTTATTGAGTCCTCTGAGGAGCCCATCGTCGTCTGCGAGCTACCCGACATCAGCATCTACGCCCAGTCCGACATCAGCTCCGACGCTGAGACCCTGGTCGAGCAGGAGGTACCTGCCCCCGTCCCCGAAGACGAGTTGATCAAGCCCTCAGAGGAGCCCGTCGTCTTCCGCACATCGCCAGACATCATCATCGAAGTCGAGGTCCCGGCCGCCGTCGAGCCTGCTACCCAGCCATCCAAGGAGCAGCTCTTCGCTTCGGAGTCGACCGATAACTTCAACGCGGAGGTCCCAGCTTCTTCCAATGTCGCTCTCGATACTGAGCTCCAACAAGCCCTGGCGCCGATGAGCGAGCCCTCCGAGGAGATCTTGCCCACATACAGCTGCGATGCGGAGATCTTAGCCGCACCTGAAGTTAGTCTCGACGCGGGATCCTCTCTGGAGTCTTCCACTGAGCAGCCGCCTGTCTTCCCGTCTCTGGCCATCTCCGAGTTCTCGCTCCCTGCCTCGGAGTCTGGTAAGGGATTCATCCAATTTCATGCCACTAGATTGTGCTGACATGATCGAATAGTCGCGACCATCAAGCCTGCGAGCTCATCGTGCGACGTCAGCCCCGATGCGGAGACTCTATCTTCGCCTGATATCGACACCGACGCGGAGCCCGAGCCTCTGATCTGTGCGGCGCCTGTGGAGCCTCCAATTGTTCCGGGTATGTTTTTCCTTACGTGTACCATAGTGTCTACTAACACAACTGCCAGACGAAGTCCTCGAACCAGTTGACGAGGTCGTCAAACCCGCAAACGAGGTCATCGAACCTGCAGGCGACCTCATCGAACCTGCAGGCGAGGTAGTTACCACTTCGCCACTGCTGGTTGTCGTCTTCGACGCGCCTGCCGAGACCAGCACTGACGTGCAGCCCGATCTGAACACCGACGTACCGATGCCCGCCGCCTCGGAAGCCCAACCAGTCGAGGAGATCGTGATTGTCGACTCCTCGTCCATCGTCAATCTTGATACCGAGGTCCTGCTAGCGCCGGCCGCCAGCATCGACCTAGTATCCGAGGAGTCTGCGGTCCCACTCGATGTATCAGGTACGTTTTACTTCAATCATTGCACGCTATCTACTGACTGCTGGTAGGCGAGCTTACTGAGTCGACTGCGGAGCTTGTTCTCGCTTCGTCGTCGCTCGACGCCAGCTTCGACGCCGTGTTCGATGTCCCCAGCGTGGAAACTGATGCCAGCCTCATCGCGCTGATCCCAGTCACCTCGGAGCCGGAGGAACCTATTCCAGTCATTGGTACGTATTTACTTCTGTTGTGTCACGCTCTATACTAACCATATCGTCAGAAGGGTCCCAGATAGATGAAGAGCCTGTTCCAACATGCGGTTCTCTCGCCGTCAGGCTTGAGGTGGAGACCCTTCCATCGCCCGACGTCAGCTTCGAGGTAGAGCAGAAACCCGAGGAGCCCAGCGCCGTTCTACCCTCGGTTGAAGCCACCTCCGAAGCCACGTCCGTGACCAGCATCCCCGTAGCACCCAATACCAACACCGACGCCGAGATCTCGGTGGCTTCGGAGCCTGAGGTGGCGAAGCCAGTCGCAGGTACGCCTTCAATTTTCTGCTGCGTGACATTTCATACTTACTAACCATGCCATCAGAAGAACAGACTAGTACAGTGGATGGGCTCGATACTGCGGGCCCCTTGCTTGTTGCAGGGCTCGCGATTGAGACACTACCCTCACTCGACCTCTGTGTCAACACCGAGCTCGAGTCTCAAGAGCCCTCACCTGCCTGTGTGGAAGAGGTCTCCTCAGTTGTATCCGATCCTCCGATGTCTGCCACGGATTCCGGTACGTCTTCGTTTATCACCGTACGGCACGTTGTACTGAGGCTTCGATCTAGAGGAAGTCTCGCAGCCGCCCGAAGAGCTTGCGTCGGCTTCGTCGTCCCTCGAAGCCAGGCCCCAGGTGGCGTCCTTATCCGCCTGCAAGCCTTCGATACCGAGTCCAGATCTCGGTCCTCTCCGTGTACCGCCTGTGGTGAAGCGTAGGCGTCGTACAAACCGGCAGCGTTCGATGCCATCCTCAGCCGACTCAGGACCGCCCTCGCTTCGACGCCCGTCTCAGAACGCACGTCTAGTTCCCGCGCCTCCGCCTGCCCCTAAGGCCACCTGGGCTCCGCCCCCGGTTCCCGAACAACCTCCGTGGGTGCGGCATATCATCTACGAGTCGGATGTGTGGCGTACACCCTCGAAGACGGCTCTTCCTCGCGGCTACGTACCTACAAGGAGGCCAGAGCCTGTGACGAAGCAGTCGCAGAAGGAAGCGGGGACCAGCAAGCCCACTCTCCAAGAGTCTCAGCCTACGGAGGCTAGCGAGCCATGCGATTCGCAGGAGCCTCAGCCGAAGAAGTCTCGCTCACGCGGCAAAGGCAAGGGCAAGGAACGGGAGGACGCGACGACGGTCGAGCAGCCTCAGTATCCGCCATCGCCAGCCCCCGACGCGTCCACATCTGAGGAGCCTCAGACGAAACCGGCAAAGAGGTCTCGTCGCAGCAAGGGCAAACAGCGTGCGGATACGACTACGAGCGAGCAACCTCAGCCTCAGCCTCAGCCTGAACCTCAGTCGCAGTCTCAACCAGAGCAGCCGGAGCCGACGGCGAGCGCGGATGCGTCCAGCTCTCAGGAGCATGCGAAGGCGAAGCGCCATTGTCGGCGTGGGCATGGCAAGCAGCGGGCGATCGCGCGGACGAAGCGGCAGGTCCGCGCCCAGGCGACTGTCCGTTGCTACCGCGGCGGAGTCCAGAAAGGCGCACCCAGGGACAACATCATCATCGGACGTGCTGATCTACTTGTTCGTGCGCTTCCTCGCTGCTACGTGCCTGTGGTAGCCCCAGGGGCCTCCGAGGAGGAGTACCTGGCAGCTGTGGCATCTGCGTTTGAGGCGCCACCCCCCGCGGACGGCCCGGATCCGGAAAGAGGCATTGATCAACTGCACATTCTAGCGAACTTGGAGCTCAAGAAGAGGAAGCAGCGCCGCCTGCACTGACAGGCCTTATCATCATCTCATATATTCGACCATGGCCACTTCATCATTTATCTCGGAATTGTACTCAATACTTGGCGACCGCTTCAAGGCGCATAGGCGCACTTGACGGCAACTCACCGCACGCATACTCATCTTACGAGACTGAGCACATCATTAGATTCTTCATCTGCACCACATCAACTAGCATTCTGTACAACATACTTGCACTGCGCCATGAAACAGGACCATGTACGAACACAATCACATCCATATACCTAGCACATCATTTGTTCTTCCTTCTCCTGCATTATGTATCGAGCCGTTTCCAATACGAGCGATTCAAAAATATAGACATCCTCCAAACATCTCTTAGTTCGTATTTTGTCCAGGAACGTCCGCGATTTTCACGAATATTGGAGATCCGCCTGCGACGCTCGCCCCCTATGCGCACCTGTTGGCCTCATACTTCTACACCAGCTTCACGGATGGCCTGCCAGACCGCTTGAATTTGAGTCAGTCTGGTATGTTTCGGCGTGGTGGTGGTCAATGGCTAGTTAATGGCATGAAGGAAAGGCGCTTAGAATATAAAGCGAGCCGAAATATAATAGTCCTGCATACTGAAACAAGTGTTTGTCTCGAACCACATCGTACCTGGTACCCTCACTCACCCTCACTCAATCGCAAGTCCCTCACAGTACAAATCATGGCGAAAAGGCTCCCCAAGTAACTAGATAACGCATGGACGAAACTTTACGCGGTCGGTTGGTCTGACGCGCAACTTGAACCCTTGGAAGCACTGGACCTAAACTGGACTACAACTCTGCGAGGCGTGAGTCAAATGTCAGTTTTTGTATTTATCAGTAAGTTGCACATGTATCCCATGCCAACGTCGTATCGTTTTAACCATGTACGCGCTTTGAGGCTTCTACCGTGACCGCAGGCGCGAAGATACGATCATGATGTAGCCTTCCCACCCCTTGCGCAGTCTCTTGTGCTTGCGCCCGGCCTACATACGCAGACGGCAACTACGACTAGGGCGAGTCGGAGACATGTTACGTTTGCTTCGTACTGTGAGCGCAAATCTCGGGTGAGTGCTATAGGTCCGCCTAGCCTGACCTCGTAGTCTGATATCAAGCCCAGCAAGAAGAAACAGAGGTCGGCGGATTCTCCGCGAGGTCGAAGCGTCCAACGCAAGTCTCAAGCAATATCAAGCAATTTGCAGCCAACGAGAAGCGTCGTAGAACGTGCAGTTACACCGGTCGTCGAAAGGTCCTCGGCTGAGGGCTCTCGTGAACCTGCACCTTACTTAGCCCCAGAACTGCTCATCAGGATCTTCTCGGAGGTCGTCAATCTAGACGACCTTTGCACCTGTCGTCGGGTATCTCATGCATGGGACGATGCTGCCCTCCCCATGGTCTTCAAGACTTGGTTCATTCGTCTAGGACGGCGCTATCGCGCTCTGCCTGACGTTCTCGCTTTCGTTGTCGCCCACCCCCGCGTCTGTTCCTGTGTCCGCACGTTCCGCCTTGATTGTCCGGACGTACCACGCTTCTTTCCGGGAGATGCAAAGTTCTACCAGTGCCAGGACCCAGTGGACCCTGTGGCCTTCGCAACGCTGATCCGCTGCTTCCCAACATTGCATCGGCTGCAACTTCGAGACATCATCCCTGCGAACGGCGACGCCGAGGTTTCCAACGCTCCTTCACCACTGGTGCATATCCCCAATATAGACATCAGAGTACCACAGCAATGCGAAGGCGGCCCGATCATGGTTGTCCGGAGACTACTGTCCAGCGTAGGCTCCGTTGACTCCTTACATGTTCGCTCGTGGTACATGGACACGGGATGTGTCGTTCGTGTGGTTGTCATTGATGACAGCCCGTCATCTTCCCGTCCGCCATCACCATTTCCCAGACCTCCCTCTCCGCCGCCACCTCCGCGTTTAGTGTTGTCTGTCGACTCCCTGACATTATCTGGGGGCATTCCATCCTGGCCATTTGATACCGATGTCCCGTTTTTACAGTCCTTGCGCCGCCTCTCGGTCTCCGAGCTCAATACCGGGTGGTCTCAACATCACGTCCTGGGCCAGGCGCGGTCTCTAGAGCACGTAGAGTTATCGCTACCCCATTACAAGAACTGTGGTGAGTATTGTATGCCACTATACAATCATGCGGACCGCTTATCCATGCCGTCGTATTTCATTAGCTGAAGCTGAGCTTCAACTTCCCAAGCTCCCCAGTCTCAAGAGCCTCAGTATCCCCATCGAGCTCGTTGAAGGCTATTCTGAGCAGGAGTACCTGACCTATGCCGTCTGGACGCTCTCCTCCTTGTTGGGCGTATCGACGGCCACTCTCGAGAGCGTGACATTGAAGATTGGCAAGACGTGGGCACATTATGACATCAAATTCGATTCCCCGTCATTCGGCGAGCAGCTGTCTCGTTTTGATGACGTCCTGATGCGGCTCTGGAAAGAAACAGGTGGCCGCCTCAATATTTCCATCATGGTGGAGGGCATTGGGTACCTGAAGAGGCATGTCACCAATCGACAACGATCGCGGAGTGAGCCGCGCTCGAGGAGCCCGTTGCGGGATGGGGGATTTGCTCCTTCACAGTGGGAAGAAAGCCGTCAGTTTCAGGGCGAGCTCATGCGGGCGCTGCAGCAGCTCCTGCCTGAGATGTATCGTCAAGGCGCGTTGGTCCACGCGCCGTGCGACCCCGAGTCCATCAGAGCCACAACTGAAGTAGTTGATTGGTAGAGCAGATAAAGTAGCTACACGACGCGCATATGTACGAGATAGAAATATTTACTGTCTCATTTGTGCAATGTGCCCGGCATCGAGCACTTCGTGCTTACCGTCTCGTACAGCACGACGGTGTCCGTCGAGCGCCAGCGCTCCGTAAACTTGAGCTTGGACCACCACCATGTCCGACTACGTCTTTGCGCACTTGACCTCGAAGAAGCTCATGGCCCCCAGCGACGTTCTTCACGAGTAGTTCGTATTCATACGGTGCACCTTGTATTTCAATTCATTATACAAGCGCGCTCTACCGCAGGCGCGAAGGTGCGATCATGATGCCCCCTGCTTCCCACCCTGTGTGTACCTCGTACCCCTTTGCCCGGCCTGCATGTACGGATGGCCACGCCTGTTCAAGCGGGAAACATGTCGCGTTTACTTCGTAGTGCGAGCGTAAGTCTCAGGTGGGTGTCATACTGCTCCTGTTCCAATCTCATATACTGATGTCGGAAAACTGGAAGGCGGCCCGTGGGGCTCCGCTATGCCACGCGAGGCCGATATGCAAGCCTGTCATATCGGCCCTCGCGAGACAAGCCAAAAC